>CAUYRH010083872.1:0-29419 GCA_963574655.1 Perodicticus potto | reverse complement strand
TTTTTTTTGAGACAGAGCCTCAAGCTGTCACCCTGGATAGAGTGCCGTGGCATCACAGCTCACAGCAATCTCCAATTCCTGGGCTCAAGCGAGTCTCCTGCCTCCGCCTCCCAAGTAGCTGGGACTACAGGCGCCCGCCACAACGCCTGGCCATTTTTTGGTAGCAGCCACCATTGTTGTTTGGCGGGCCCGGGCTGGATTCAAACCCGCCAGCTCAGGTGTATGTGGCTGGCGCCTTAGCCTATTGAGCCACAGGCCCTGAGCCGGGACCAGGAACTTCTAGGTGAAATGTCCCTTTCCCAAGTCTGGCTGAATGGCCACCACAAGGCAGCCCACTTTCATCCCTCTGGCCCTGTCAGACCCATTGGGCCCAGTTTTCTGTCTTTTGTGTTCCCCATAAATGCCAAGCTCAAGCTGATGTTATTTTTCAAAAATGTCTCCTTTCTTTCCACCAAAGGAAACCCATCCACCCTTGAAGTTCCTGACATCATAGCAGTTTAACATGTTTGTCTTCTGATCATCTAGCCCTTCGTTTTGTTGTCTTCTTCTTTCTTTTTTATTTTGGAGATGGTCTCATTTTTCACCCTTGGTAGAGTGTCATGGCATCCATCACAGCTCACAGTAACCTCAAACTCTTGGGGCTCACGTGATTCTCTTGTCTCAGCCTACTGGGTAGCTAGGACTACAGACACCCCACTACAACACCTGGCTATTTTTAGAAATGGGGTTCTGCTCTTGCTCAGGACGGTCTCAAACCTCTGAGCTCAGGCAATCTTCCTGAGTACTGGGAATATAGGCATGAGCCACTGCGCCCAGACCATTGTCTTCTTTATAAACATCTCATTGTGGTGAAAGTTGTGACGTCTTTGAGAACACAGCATATACCCTATGCAGTATTTTTTTTTTTTCAGACAGTCTCACTTTGTCCCCCTTGGTAGAGTGCTGTGGTGTCACAGCTCATAGCAACCTCAAACTCTTGGGCCCAAGCAATCCTCTTGCCTCAGCCTCCCAAGTAGCTGGGACTATAGGTGCCCGCCACAACACTCGGTTATATTTTAGAGACAGGGGTCTCACTGTGGCTCAGGCTGGTCTGGAACTCGTGAGCTCAGGCAATCTACCCAATTGCTGGGATTACAGCCCGCCCGGCCTCCCTATGCAGTATTTTTTCGGTATACTTACAAAAATAATTTCCATTATTCTACTGTGTGCCCCTTAATGAGCAAAATGGCGCTGGTCAGAACAGGGGCTTCCTGCATGTTGTCTTAAGAGTCCTGTCTTCCTAGGGCAAGGGCAGCCATCAAGTGGGGCACACTCCCCTGAATCTCAGCAAACCTTCCTGGGTGGCATGATAAAGATCTCAAGATGGAGAGAACTCTGCCATCAGATTTAAAATAACACTTCTTCATTCAGCAAAGCTTATGTAATGCAGCCAGCCCCTGAGACCTGTTTATGTGGCCAGGTAGAAGTGGGGCTGTTCTTCTCTGTGCTGAATGTCACAGTGCTGGACTTCACTGGAGAGCAGCATGTTAAGTCTGATCAATTCTTTATATAGAAAGCTATCTGTCTTCCTCTTTGCTATGTTAAGCAACGTATATAGCAAAAAAATTTCCGCTCAGTGAAATGTGAAATTTCCACACCTGATGGAGCTTCCTTTCTGGAGAGAATGCAGGGCAAAGTGTGGGAGGAAGTGTCTAGACCCTGGCCCCACATCCCAGCAAGAGCTTTGGGGCTGGTCATCTTCATGTCTGGGTCTCACTTTCCTCATCTGTTAAATGGTGAAAACTTACATTCCAGGGTCACTTTAGGGATATGAAATACTGAGGTGAAAAACATCTTAAAAATTCAAAGTAATAAAGAAATGGTATTCATCATTGTTTAAAATATTTTATAAAAGCAATTTCCTGGTAAAATCCTGTAATATTGATAGAAGCTGCACAATATTAACACTGCTATTTAAGTCAGGCCCTGAGACCCCAAAGCAGAGTTGCTACAGTTCTGTGTGCCCTGCTGGCCCTGCACCCACCTGTGCACCTTGGCCTCCCCCACCCATACTCATCCTTACCCGCCACTTCTGTGTCCCTCACAGTCTCTATGGCCAAATTTCCTGAAACAACCGTGTGCAACTGAGACCTCAAACTTGGGGCTGTGGGTCTAATACTTCTCTTTGTCTGTACAGCAGCTTCAGGCAGGGCTGATGCGTCTGCTCAGGTGCAGACTCGCCTCACTGGCACCTCACCACTGTCTGGAGGCTTTGCGTTTGCAAGTGCTAGCTCAAAGACAATGCTGATTGACTTGGTCACATACTTTCAAATTAAGGAAGGAAAGGCTTACAAAGTAAGATATAATTTGCTGGTATATAATTAAACCATAATTTCTTTCTTTCTTTCTTTTTTTTTTAGAGACAGAGTCTCACTTTGTCGCCCTCAGTAGGAGTGCTGTGGTGTCACAGCTCACAGCAACTTTCAGTTCTTGGGCTTAGGTGATTCTTTTGCCTCAGCCTCCCAAGTAGCTGGGACTACAGGCACCCACCACAAGGCCCAGCTATCTTTTTTGTTGTTGCAGTTTGTCTGGGGCCGGGTTCCAACCCGCCACCCTCAGTATATGGGGCCAGTGCCCTACTCACTGAGCCACAGGTGCCACCCTAAACCATAATTTCTACATATGGTTTCAAACTTAGCCTTTAAAACCAGTGACTTGTACACACATACAAGAAATCATTGGCCTGATTTTGCTAACTTTTTAAAATTATGCTGTTTCAAATCCTTTGGGGAAGCAGAGTCCAATGAGCTGTGAGGAAATCAAGAGAAAGAGTGGACCATAAATCAGTTTACGTAAAAAAGAATTTCTTTTTTGAGACATCATCTTGCTCTGTCACCCAGGCTAGAGTGCAATAATGTCATCATAGTTCACTGCAGCCTCCAACTCCTAGCCTCAAGTGATCCTCCTGTCTGAATTTCCCAAAGTCCTGGGTTTGCAGGCATGAGCAACCGCACCCAGGCTTAAATCAGTTCAAATGATTCCGACTAGAAGTGACAAAGATAAAACAGAAGAGAAGACATCACAGCAAGCAGTACAAAGTAACAGTAAATATTATTTCTTGCTTTCTTTTTTTTTTTTTTATTTGAGACAGCGTCTCTCTTTGTCACCCTGGGTAGAGTGCCGCACCAAAGCTCACAGCAACCTCCAACTCTTAGGCTTCAGGGATTGTCTTGCCTCAGCCTCCAAAGTAGCTGGGACTACAGGTGCCCACCACAATGCCTGGCTATTTTTTTGGTTGTAGTTGTCATTGTTCTTTGGCGGGCCCGGGCTGGATTTGAACCTGCCAGCTATGGTGTATGTGGCTGGTGCCTTAGCCACTTGAGCTACAGGTGCCCAGCCAAGTAAAGATTATTTCATCAAACTTTCCAAAAATTGTGGTAAAATATATATAACATAAAATTAACATTTTAACCATTATAAGGATACAATTCCATTGTGTTAGTTTAGTCACAGGAATGTGGAACCATCATCATATCTCATGAAACTTTTGCTTCATTTTGCACCGTGTATGTGAATTGGGCTGTACTATAGAATGTATTTCTTACTGTGGGTCCTGGTCTTTCAGAAAGAAAGACATGAAAAACTCTGCATCCACTCTCTCTTCTGTATGAAGAATGATGGATAATTGACTAACTGTTAGATCAGTGGAACTAGAGCACAGAGAAACACTCTAAAACTAACAAGAAAAATTTATTTAAGATGGGGAGACCACCAAAAGGAAAGTGATGAATGCAGATGTTTTACAGAATGAGGCACTTGAAATAGACATTTATCAAAAATCCCTGGATCTGGGGACAAAGCCAGAAAATGTTGTCCTGTGAAACCGAAGGTAAGAATGAACGGGGCTGGGGAGGTTCCCACCCTTGGGTGGAGACTTACTAGAACTGGCTATCAGTGCCCTTCTGATTGGACTCAGGGACTCTTCATGTTGCATAGTGATGCAAATTCTGCAGAATCCCTGTGAGGTGACCACCCGAGGGACTGTAACAAGCTGGTCCACATATGGAGCTAGGCCTAAGCACTGATACTTACCGAGGTGCGCAGTGTGGACAGGTGGTCAGCTATGGAGGTTTGCACACGCAGAGGAAATGTGACAGTGTTATGACTGGGCTATGGAACATCACAATTTGCTCAACTATATTATAGGGTGTCTAAGGTTATAATGTCATCAACAAACAAAAATAGTAATCATTGAGACATCATGAAAAAGAGTGGGAATGGTGAGAAAATCACATCTGCCCAGCGCCCTGCAGTGAACACTGTTAAGACCAAAGTGAGCTTGCTAAGCACCCAGAGGCCTGCATGGCTAGTGGGTGACAGCAGCTCCATCATTGCTGCCTGTCAGGCACTAAGGAGAACCAGAGGGGAGGCTAGAGGCTGTGGCCATGTGGAGGCCTCCTGGAGGAGGCAGGTGTCTGAGGTGGGGTGAAGACCGCATGCACAGGAGAAGACAGAGGGCCACTGCCTGGTCAGAAAGTTGGGGTGGGAAACACGAAGGCCTTTGGGACTCCCTTCCCAGGCCTCCCTTGGTGATGCCTGGGAGGGACAAGGAGGGCATACTTTTAGCAGTTAATGCATCATGAGCAGGGTGTAATGAGCCCTGGAGCCCCAGGGAGGGCACACTTCCCAGGCTGCTGCACTCCCTTCCAGGATGGTGGGTGCCCAGCTGGCCACCTCCCGCTTCCGCCTGTCTAGGCACCCAAGGAGGCTCTGGGTCCAGCTCCAGGTTAGAGGAGGGCTGGTCAGAGAGGGGACTGAGTCGCTTGGTGGGGGGTGCCCAGAAAAAGGAGGAGGGAGCATCTGGATGCCAGTGCCACGCACTCTGGACTGTGGGAGCGGGGCGTGAGGCCCAGTAAAGGAGCACCTCTCATGTCCCAGCAAGCCGAGTGTCCACTGATGCTGGAATAAGACAGTGTCTGCTCTGCCAGGTCTGCAGTGTCACACTTTCTTGGCATCATTAACTCACAGTAGGCTATGATGTCTGGTTCTCTGCCTGAGACAGTCAGGCCCAGGTTGGAGGGGTCCTCCCAGATCTCATGCTGTCTTCACCTCAGTCCTCTGTCCTTTGAGCTGCAGCCCGGAGGTGACCCAGATGAATTGACTGCACCTTCCTCAGGTCAGTTGATGGCTCTGGGCTGTGCAGACTGGCCCTCCATAAGATGCTGGCAGATGACTGGGGCAATGACATAGCAGGAGCTGTAGCCCAGGCACATGGGCCACAGTATAAGATGCTCCCAAGAGGGAGCCAGCAGGAGCCTTAGGAGTGGCCCAGGGTCTCTGATAAAACAGGAGACACCACTCAAATCAGCTGGAGCCCAGATGGCCAGAAAAGCCAGCCTCGGGTCAGCCTTTCTGCTCATTATGCCCTGGTCATGATGCATTAACTGCTAAAAGAAACTTCCACCAGTGCCAGGACAGTGTGCAAATGCCAGGGCAACTCCTGTGATGTCACCATGTGGTTAACAAGAGAGGGACCCTGTGTTCCGGGACTTCCCCGACCCGAAATCTTACAAATAATCCTCCTCCACAAAGTTAAACAGGAGGCATGAAATGAGACCCAGAAAGTCACAGTGCACTCTGCTGGGCTCTGAGATAGCGCTGCCCTGCCCAGGGCAGCCTCCTGCACCCTACCTTACCTCCCCAGCTGGCTCCTGCCTCACCCCATCACTTGCTCTTGAACTCTCATCGGCATGGAGCCAATAACCCACTGGGCCTTCAGGCCAGACCCCAGCTTCAGAATCCACTTTCCTGCATCCTGGCTTCAGCAGCCTTGATGAGCCTAGGTCTCATCTGAGGGTCTCCATGAGGTGAGAGGCCTAGGTGTTGCAAAGCCCACCTGGGAGAGCATCTCTGAGGCTCTCACTAGACACGGTCCCTCTTCCTGAAATTTCATGTTCGTGCAGGCCTCAGGCATGCGGTCCCTGGGCCCTCGGTGCATCTGCTGGGGCACCTGCCCAGATGCACCTGCCCGTCTGACTCTACTCCACCCTCTTTGGCTTCCCAGGGAACTATCTATGAAGAATTTTAAAATCCCCTATCTCATTATCATATAATGAAAACATTGTCATGGATAATCTGAAACCTGCAAAAGTGGAGAGAAGCATCTCAGGAACCCCCCTGAGTCCCTCACGCCAGCTCCAGTAGCCTCTACACTCCAGCTTCTCTACTGTTTCTTACTGTTTCTTCTTTAGATTACTTGAGGAAAATTCTAAACATAGTATAATGTTACCCACAAATACTTCATATGTATCTCTACAAGGTAGCTCTCGATTTTGAAGGATTGCAAATCGGCAGACAAGTTGCAAGCAGTCTACTTCAGGAAATTTAACCTTGATTTTGTGACTGCTATACAGTAATGCCTGTATTAATGTAAATTTTCCCTCTGGGCCAGGATTAACTGAGGGTTCCATGGACATTGAGTGACTGCTCCCCTTAGTCTAATTTAGAAAGATCCTTGTGGTCTTTATGATGTTGGTGTCTCTGAAGAGTGTGGGCCAGCTATTCTGTGTAGTGTCCGTCAATCTGAGTTAGTTGTCTGATCCTGTCCAGTGGATACTTGGTGCATTTCTGGTGGGAACACCACATAGCTGAGGTTACTGAGGCCATGAATGGCAGGGCATGAGGCTGGAGGCCGCTGGTATTAGTGATGCTGCCTTTGGTCACCTAATTCAGAAAGGTCCACCACCGTAAAAATGCCTCTATCTCTTTGAGACTAATAAGCAATGAATATGAACACGCTTTGAAATGGTACATGACCCACTCCGAGACAGACTCACACCCAGTGATTTCAGTACTCATTGATGCCTCTTGCCAGAATAAATTCTGGGGTTTGCAACATGGTGGTTTTATTTATTTATTTTGAGACAGAGTCTCAATCTGTGCCCTGGGTAGAGTGCTGTGGCAACATAACTTACAGCAACCTCAGACTTCTAGGCTCAAGAGATCCTCTTGTCTCAGCCTCCAAAGTAGCTGGGACTTCAGGCAGCTGCCGTAACACCTGGCTAGTTTTTCTATTTTTAGTAGAGATGGGGGTCTCACTCTTTTTTTTTTTTTTTTTTTAGAGTCTCACTTTGTTGCCTTTGGTAGAGTGCTGTGACATCACAGCTCATAGCAACCTCCAACTCTTGGGCTTAGGAGATTCTCTTGCCTCAGCCTCCCGAGTAGCTGGGACTACAGGTACCTGCCACAATGCCTGGTTTTTTGTTGTTGTTGCAATTTGGCTGGGGCTGGGTTTGAACCTGTCACCCTTGGTAGATGGGGCCAGTGCCCTACCCACTGAGCCATAGGCACTGCCCATGGGGGTCTCACTCTTGCTCAAGCTGGTCTTAAACTCCTGAGCTCAAGTGATCCACCCACCTCAGCCTCCCAGAATGCTGGGATTATAGGTATGAGCCACTGCGTGGGGCCACCATAGTGGTTTTTTATTTTTATTTTTATTTTTATTTTATTGAGACAGGGCCTCAAGCTGTCACCCTGGATGGAGTGCTATGGCATCACAGCTCACAGCAACCTCCAATTCCCGGGCCCAAGCGAGTCTCCTGCCTCTGCCTCCCAAGTAACTGGGACTACAGGCGCCTCGCCTGGCTATTTTTTGGTTGCATCCGTCATTGTTGTTTGGCGGGCTCGGGCTGGATTCAAACCCACCAGCTCAGGTGTACATGGCTGGCGCCTTAGACAGTTGAGCCACAGGCGCTGAGCTTGTTTTTTATTTTTTTTGAGACAGAGCCTCAAGCTGTCACCCTAGGTACAGTGCTGTGACATCACAGCTCACAGCAACCTCCATCTCCTGGGCTGAAGCGATTCTCTTGCCTCAGCCTCCCAAGTAGTTGGGACTACAGGCACCCGCCACAACACCCAGCTATTTTTTGGTTGTGGCCATCATTGTTGTTTGGTGGGCCCGGGCTGGAGTCAAACCCGCCAGCTCAAGTGTATGTGGCTGGTGCCTTAGCCGCTTGAGCCACAGACCCTGAGTCCCACATAGTGGTTTTAAAATGATTCCTGCACTCACGTTGGCCAGCACCCTACTGTAAGGAGGGGCTTTCCTTTTCCTACCTCATCTCTACTGTTTATTCACTTACCCACTTACGTTTCTTGGCAGCTGTATGAACTCACACGTTGTTTTACTCAGAGTATTCCAATGTAGGGCTGTCACCCCTTACCCTGACGTTCTACCCAACTTGTCTACACCAGCTCCTCATTGCTTTGCTATCTGGGTGGGTTTTGTGGCCAGAGTCAACTCCGTAGCCAACTTCCCTGGGGCCCCCTGTTTCAGCACCAGCTTGGTGGCCTCTCAGTATCCGTGTGGGGCTCCTTCTGGCTGGACACTCCTGGACCAGCCCTTCCTCGACTCTCTGCTTGGGTTAGGTAGCATGTTCCCTTCCTCCCCAGCTGGCCCAGACCTCCGGCCAGGCCTGCTCCCTGCATTCCCGCCACCCCTCTGCTCCTCCTGGGCTGGTCACTGCTTCTTATCTGGGGTGTTCTCTTAGTCTCCCCAGCACTTAGAACAGCCCCGGAGGCCAAGAAGGTACTTAGTGAATAGTTATTTAGTTAGAGGGTACAGGTATAGTTCTAAATCACTGAAGATAAATTTTTGAGCTGTGGCTCGGCGCCTGTGGTTCAAGGGGCTAAGGCACCAGCCATGTACACCTGAGCTGGCAGGTTCGAATCCAGCCCGGGCCCGCCAAACAATGACGGCTGCAACCAAAAAATGGCCGGGCATTATGGTGGGCGCCTGTAGTCCCTGCTACTTGGGAGGGCGGAGGCAGGAGAATCGCTTGAGCCCAGGAATTGGAGGTTGCTGTGAGCTGTGATGCCACAGCACTCTATCCAGGGTGACACCTTGAGGCTCTGTCTCAAAAAAAAAAAAAAAATTTTGAGCTGTGGTTACACTGCAAATGAGTTTGCTAATACAGAGGAAGGCAACTGTCAATGGTAATAAGTGGGGGCAAAACCTGGTAAATATCATTTCTCTTTCACGGTAAATGATAAGAGAACAGAGAGGAGTGCTCTAGATACCACTCAAAACTCAAGCCTTTGCTAAAGAAATCATACCTTGTAGCAGCAACTAAGGCAATTGGTACCATACAATGTGGTGGAAAGCGCTAACCTGCCTCTGCCCTGAAGGACCAACCATCTGGCAGGGGTGAAAGTCCCATGAGCTGAAAATTATAGTACATATGAGGAAGCTCTGAGCTAGGAATAAGACTCTAAGAGGACCCGGATGGATAGTTTCGTTTCAACTATCTAAACGAAAAAGATATACATGGTTGCACATTTGAGCTGTAATTTGAGAAACAAGCAAGATTCTTTTTTTTTTTTTTTTTTTGAGACAGAGTCTCAAGCTGCTGCCCTGGGTAGAGTGCTGTGGTGTCATAGCCCACAGCAACCTCCAACTCTTGGGTTCAAGTCATCCTCTTGCCTCAGTTTTTCTATTTTTACTAGAGACAGGGGTCTCGCTTTTGCGCAGGCTAATCTCGAACTTGTGAGCTCAAGTAATCCACCCACCTCAGCCTCCCAGAGTGCTAGGATTACAGGCATGAGCCACTGTGCCTGGCCACAAGCAAGATTCTGTCAGAAGTCAAAGTCCGAGTTGAGGGAGGACACCTGAAGCCAGGAACTCACTGGGGAACTCGTAGGCAGCACCTGAGTGCCAGGCAGTGAAAGACATCTGTCCGTGCTTCACTATGACAGCAGCAAAGCAGCCTCCCTGATATCTTCAAGAATGCTTGGGAATGGTGCCTGTGCTCAGTAGGTAGGGCACCAACCCCATATATGGAGGGAGGTGGGTTCGAACCTGGCCCCAGCCAAACTGCAACAAAAAAATAGCCGGGCGTTGTGGCGGGTGCCTGTAGTCTCAGCTACCCAGAGGCTGAGACAAGAGAATCGCCTAAGCCCAGGAGTTGGAGGTTGCTGTGACACCCCACACTCTACCGAGAGTGATAAAGTGAGACTCTGTCTCTAAAAAAAAAAAAAAAAAAAGAAAAATGCTTAGAAAGGGAGTACACCTGCAGGCATCCTGAGGGTAGGAAAGATGTAGGGGCTGACTTGCAGACAAGTGAGAGCTGGTTTATTTTTTCAGAAATAAAAACATCTTGGATGTTACCCTCCAGAGCAGACCACAAGGAGCCAAGGTGGGTCTATTGATGTTTTGAGACATGGTCTTGCTCTCTCACCCAGGCTGGAGTGCACTGGTGTGATCACAGCTCATGGCAATCCTCCCACCTCAGCCTCCCAATGCAGAGAATACAGGTGTTAGCTGCAGCAGCCTGGAAGCAGGATAGTGCACTCTTTCGCAGTTTGGCTGGGGCCAGGTTCAAACCCTCCACCCTCAGTATATTGGGCCGGCACTACTGAGACACAGGCACTGCCCTACAACTTTTTGGGCTTTTTTTTTGTAGAGACAGAGTCTCACTTTATCACCCTCGGTAGAGTGCCACGGAATCACGCAGCTCACAGCACCTCCAACTCCTGGGCTTAGGCGATTCTCTTGCCTCGCCTCCCAAGTGGCTGGGACTACAGGCGCCCGCCACAACGCCTGGGTATTTTTTCTTGTAGTTTGGCCAGGGAACCCGCCACCCTTGGTATATGGGGCCAGCACCCTACTCACTGAGCCACAGGCGCTGCCCAGGATAGTGCATTCTGAATGACGGTCTGTAGCAGAGACCAACCACCAAACTATTAAACAAATCAGGGTTGGGTGAGGTAGCTCACATCTATAATCCCTGCGCTTTGGGAGGCTGAGACATGAGGAATGCTTGCGGTCAGGAGTTCAAGACCAGCCCAGGCAACATAGTGAGACTCCCATCTCTACAGAAAAAAGTATTAGTTGGGTGGGGTGATGTGCACCTGTAGTCCCAGCTACTCGGAAGCTAAGGCAGAAGGATCGCTACCCAACTGGTGCAAGTTCGACAAGTTTTCTTCCAAAAGTCGAACAAGGAATAAATCAGAAACACAAGTGCAGGACACCCAAGAATAGAGTGTTCTGAAAAGCCTTGATAATGGGGCAGACCCCCTAAACGCTGCAGTGATTCACATACACACATCAGTCAGAGCTGGAGTGCCAGAATGCCTGCAGCAAGCGTCGAGGAAATGCAATATACTTTACTTTTATTCTTTTTACTTTTCTTCCCATAAAATTGATGGAGGGGTGAGTAGGTTACTTTTGTGTAGCAAGATACTTGCAAACCCAGCCTGGAGTCTTCACCTTCCTCCCCCTCTCCGTGTGTGGGGACAGCGACAGTGCGACCTCATCCGCTCTCCGCGGGCCCAACTGCCCGGTTCCGGAGACGCCGCTCAGCCCGCCCACAGCGCCCTCACCCAGCTCCTGGGGAACGTCAAGCGGGGCAGAGGTGGCCTTCAGGGCGGCGCAGGAGCAGGGGTTGCATCTCGCTTGAGCGAAGGAAGAGATGACAGGAGTCGCCGCCCCTCCTGGGGATGGGGTGAAGTCTGGGTTGTTGCGCGAGCAGCGCTCGCGGGCGCCAGGGTCGATGGGGCGGGGCGGGGCGTGCGGCGTGCGTCATGCGCGGAAGGAGTGGAGCGGTGTGCGCGGAACGGGAGGGGCGGTGTACGCGCAGGCGCCAATCACAGGCGCCGCGAGACGGGTGCGCGCGCGCAGAGGCCGCGGGTTGGGGGAGGCGGAGGGCGGACCGGGGTCGCGGGAGCCCAATCGGGTATCGGCTCCTCCATGACGTAATGCTCTCCTGGGCTCCGAGCTCCAGTCCGCGGGCCGCAGGTGAGTGCGCGAGGCAGGGTGCGGTGACGCGCGGGGGTGGGACTTCCGCAGGGCCCGGGAAGTGGGAGCTGTGTGTTCTCATGCGAACGGGAAGGAGCGTTGGGGATCCGGAGTCCCGAGCTTGAGACATTTTCCGGCCCGAAAGGGGAAGAAGAGGCCGCCGCCGCCGCCAGCCGCACCCGCTCTTCTTTCTTGCTCCGGCCCGGCCCGGCCGCGCCGCCTCTTCTTGCCGTCTCCCTCCTCGGCAGTCCCCGCGTGTGGCGCGGCCGCCGGGCACCGGGGCTGCGGCGAGGATCCCGCGGGCGGCCGGTCGGGCGGGGCGGGCGGTGCTGACAGGTAAGCGGGCCTCTCTGGGCAGCCTGCGGGGCGGCTCCCTCCCGCCGGCTCGGACCCGCGCCGCCTGTCACGGGCCGCCATCTTCTCGGAGGGACGCGGCGCGCGGCGGGGCAGGGCCGGGCCGGGCCGGGCCGGGGAGGACCTAGAGGACCAGGCCGGGGCCCGGGAGGACCGGGAGAACTGTGGAGGCTGGGGCTGGGGCCGGGGCCTGGGCGGCCGGGGCCGGGGCAGACAAAGTGACGGGGCAGGATGGGGGCCTGGGGCCGGGCCGGGTGTGGGGAAGATCGGGAAGAACGGGCTGGGATCGGGAGGACCGCGCAGGGCCGGGGCCAGGAGGACCGACGCTGGGGCCCTGGGGGGCCAAAGAGGTCGGGTCTGGGGAGGACGTGGGTAGGGCCAGGGCCAGGACCAGGGTCAGGGTCAGGGTCGGGCGGGACTGTCCGGGCCCGGAAGCACGGTCAGGACCGACTCGCGGAGGTCCGCGGCGGCCCGTGGTTGGGCAGGGCCTGGGCGGGGTTGGGGTCGCAGGCCTCGAGCGCCCCCGGGCCGGGCCACCGCGGCGACCCGCAGTGCGGCGCGTGCTTCGCCCCCTCAGTCACTTGCCCCCTCGCCTCTTCGGAGCTGCAGGCGCTGCTGGGGAGGCCGGGCCGCTGAGCGCCGCGTTCTCTCGGAACCAGGAAGTTGGGATCCTGTTGCTCGGTGTGTGCTCGGAACGCTCGTGGTTTCCTCTTGGTAGACTTGAGTAGAGGCAGGTTCTGAAGGAGTTAAAAAAAAAAAAAACAAGTAAAATGTGAAAATTGCCCGTGTTCGTCTTGAAACTGGGATGCACAGTCTGCGCGGAGCTGGTCAGGAAGCTTCCACCTGCTCTTTGGGGAGCGCAGCCACCGCGTTAATTTAGGCGTTATTCCGACTTAAGTGTCGTTGTGCAATGTAACTTTTCGTGAATGTAAGGTTGCTTTTCCTTTTATTTTTATGTAAAACGTTCTTAAAGTTTCACTGAGATGAAACGTGAGAAAATTATCCATAGGATATTATCTCTTATCTCGCTTTCGTTTGAGACCCTCTCACTAGCTGCGCAGTAGCTTATTTTAATCGTGAAGTAGAAGTTTGAAGTTTTGGATAATGAAAAAACAGGAGGGGTTTTCCTTAACTGCAGTGCAGTTTGTTAATATAAACATTAAATGTTAGGATTGTTAGTAGAGGAACTAGCAACTCGAAGGCGGACGTTGTAAGTAAATGTACAAATTATTTTCCCTTTTGGAAGTATTTTCTCAGAATATTTGACTGCTCTCTTATTTTCAGTCGTCTTGAATATTTGAAGTGCACTTCATATATGTGCTAAGTTGTAGTTTGTAAAGACCACGAGGGGTGAGGAGTGATGTTGGCTTTGTCTTTGGTGGTCACACAGCACTGCCAATGCCGTTTCCATTCTTTCCCAGCCTGCCTGGCTCCCCTTAATTTACAGTCAGGATAGTTCACAGAAGTGGAAATGGTTGTGACTTTTCAGGTTATTTCTGTATTTTATGCTGAAAGGCTGTTTTGTATCAAACTATGTAAGAAATAGCTTAACTGAGGTTTGCTTGAGATGCTAAAGCAAACAACTTTCTGAAAGACACCTAATTAACAAGATAATTTAAACATAAATTTTATTTGCATACTTCCCTTTGGTTACAGACTTGCCTTGGTTAGAAATAAATTTTATTTTATATTTTGAAAAGTTAATGTGAGTTGAGTTGACAAATTTATATAAAAGAAGTGCATGGCAGTGTATTCATTAGAAATTATGCTGTTGGTGATGCATTTGTCATCTGATAATACCAGTTTCATGGGACTGTTGTAACACACACATGAAGATGTTGGCTGTTTTCTTTTTCTTTTCTTTTCTTTTCTTTTTTTTTTTGAGACAGAGTGTCACTATGTTGTACTTCGTAGAGTGCTGTGGAGTCACAGCTCACAACAACCTCAAACTCTTGGGCTTAAGCGATTCTCTTGCTTCAGTCTCCCAAGTAGCTGGAACTACAGACACCTGCCGTAATGCCAGGCTATTTTTTTGGTGCAGTTGTCATTGCTGTTTAGCAGGCCTGGGCCAGGTTTGAGCCTGCCTGCCTCCTGTATGTGGTTGGCACCCTAACCACTGAACTATGGGCACTGAGCCTGCTATTTTCATAATTACTGAATTTTTGCTTTTAATATTCTACCTTGTAACTGACTGTTTTAACTTATTAGCTGGGGGAATTTTTTTTGTTTGATTACATGTATTTGTGCAGAGAAAAATGGGTTCTGAAGACAGAATATATACTGTATTTGGAAAAAAGAATTACACTGTATCTGAGTAGGGGCCAGAAAGAAAAGAGATGATAATACAGGTACAGAAGTTTCCTTGCATTCATTTTTACCATGTTCCGTAGAAGAGTAGCTGAAATTGAGTGGCAGCAAATCAGAGAGGATTTTATTTGACATTTTTGGGAATTGCCCTTTTAAAAACTGGAGTTTGGAGAATTCATTGAATTTAATGATTAAGTATCCAGAAATTTTGTTTTGTTTTGTTTTTGACACAGAATCTCATCTTGGCCCTGGGTAGAGAGCTGTGGAGTCATAGCTCACAGTAACTTCGACCTCTTTGGCTCAAGTGATCTTCTTGCCTCAGACTCCTGAGTAGCTGGGACTACAGGCACAGTAGCTGGCACATGCCCAGCTAGTTTTTCTATTTTTAGTAGAAACAGGGGTCTTACTCAGGCTGGTCTCAAACTCCTGACTTCCAGAGATCCACCAGCCTTGGTCTTCCAGAGTGCTAGGATTACAGGCGTTGAGCCACTACCTGGCCATTATGCAGAAATTTTGACAAATATATATTTAAACTGTGCAGATATTTTACTTAGTCATTTGTTTTTATGAACCAATCTTCACATATCTTAAAGCAATTCTAAAATATCTGCAAGTTGGGACATCAAGTTGTTAATGGTAATTAGAGTAAATAGTGCCTTCAAGTAGTTGCAGCTACTCTATGTAGATTTGCAATAGGATTTAGAAGTTTTTGTAGGGATAGACTTGTAGATGTTGCCAACTAACAAGTGGCTGACAAATTTCTTCCATTGTTTCAAAGTGTCGCGCTAGAATTCATTCTTTCCATCAAAATAGTGATAACCCAGCCAGTAGACTTGTTACTTTAACTCTCTTTGTTCTCATGCTGGTGTTAAAGGCACAAGTTTTAAATATGCTTTTGTGACGTGTGCTGTACTCTTATAAATGTCTCCTGGATTTAAGGATATTCTTTTCAGATTGATAAATGCAAGAAAATCTCAGTATATTCTTGTAATTTCTCTTATAAAATGGGCAAATCAACTTTTTCTTTTTTTGAGACAGAGTCGCACTTTCTTGCCGTTGATAGAGTACCCTGGCGTCATAGCTTACAGCAACCTCAAACTCTTGGGCTCAAGCAATTCTCTTGCCTCAGCTTCCCAAGTAGCTGAGACTACAGGTGCCTGCCACAGTGCCCAACTATTTTTAGAGATGGGGGTCTTGCTCTGGCTCAGGCTGGTCTCGAACCCCTGAGCTCAGGCAATCCACATGCCTTGGACTCCCAGAGTGCTGGGATTACGGGTGTGAGCCACCGCACCTGGCCAGGTCATATCAACTTTTTTTCTAATGGGGAGAAGAGGAGAAGAACACTGAAGTGATGTTTATGGAAGATGCCTTGTCAAGAGCAGATGCTCCTGTGGTATCTGGTTGCTTATAGTCTTTTGTAGAACTTCATTCATGTGACCAGGTCTCCTTTTCCATAAGAGGTAGTTTTAGGGTTCACAGTGAACAAGACACTACCTTTGAAGGGGCTAGACTCCTCAGACCTGAGAGGAGTGTAGCTCAGTATAGACTTATGCTCCTGGTTGGCCTGTTAATGCCTTTGGCGCTCCTCCACTTCTCCTGGGGTTTTCTTGGTTAGAAAATGAATTTCATAGATCATTGAATTATAAGGTAGAAAGCTTTTTGCTTCTCTTATTAAAAGGAGGAAGTTAAATTCCACTTGGAAATTTTTCTTCCGATGTTCTAATGCTTTATTTTTCCTATATGTAAACATCTTCCTTAGGAACAGGGAAAATTATTAACTTAGCTGTGTTTCCTCCCTTTTACTTCCTCCTCAGCCCCCACCCATGTCCTTATTATGCCTCTATATAAACTGTGTTTTTACCATTTTTCTGGTGACGGTGTCACGGCTCCTCTTCCAGCCATGAAGAATTTGCTGTTGAGTGAGGCTTCTGATTTTGTATGTTCTTTCATAGTCTTGTTCTTGTCAGCCAGACTGCCCTGTTAGAGAGCTGGGCCATCAGGTTCATTGTAATATTGAAAGTATTTCATATTGAACACAAATTTGAAGACATGCTGCTTAGTCTTTTAGGAGGAGTTTGATAGTCATTGAGATGAGATTTAGTCTTTGCTGAAAATATTCTTTATGAAGTCTGATGTGAAATTGAGTGTCCTCATCCTTTTTAAACTTGTAAATTTTTACTTTTCTCCTTAACCAGTCCTTTAAAAGATTTTAGTAGTCCTTCGGGATTCAATGCCATGATTTCAGAAGTTATGCTTACTGAATCTTTGTTTCCATAGCACCCTAAATGCACCTTAGTGTTATTTAGCATGTAATTAATTAATGTAAGCTCCCTGTGGGTGAGATTCTGTTTTATGCTTGTAACCTCCATACCCAGCCCAGGATCTGGTAAGCTGTGAAAGGTTAGTACAGTTAGTTCTAGTTAAGGGATAAAAGCATGCCTGAAGACATCTTCCACTTCAGTTTTAGAGAAATTATTTGCTGATCATATATTTTTATGTTTCTGTAAGCAAACAGGAAGATTTTCACTTGAAAAGGATACATTAGACAGTTTTATACAGTGCATAAAAGTTGTATTTACAAAATTTGAACTGACTTTTCATAGCTGTGTGTTGTGTTCAAAGTATAGGTGGAGTAAGGTAACTATGTGGCCTTTATTCTGTTTCCCAGTCTCTAAAAATATGCTCCATTTAATAGCCATAAAATTGTTTTGCCTTTATTTTGCTTTAAAATAAAAGCGATTTGTATTAACGCAAACCAAAGCAATCACAATATTGAAAATCTATTTTTTAAACTTCAGTGGATGTTTCCATTTCTCCTGTGTGTGCGTGGTTGCTGGCTGGCCTGGTGTGAAGGAGGAGTGGGGGTATCCTTTCCTGTAGCAGGTGCTCCTCACTGCTCAGATACTAGGACACAAAGGTATAGGTGGACCCCAGAACTTTTCTTTAAGTCTCATCGTCCAGAGGGAATTAGAGAAATAGTACATTGTTGTGTCTAAAGTCCTGAAGACTGACATTTGGGCGCTGGTCCTCCATTCTGCGCTGCTTGCTTGTCTGTGCTGCATGGGCTGTCCTCACCTCCCTCCCTGCTATGTTTGTCTTTGAGGTGCTTGTGACTTTATACTGTGGCCCATCTTCTCACAGTTGAATGTGAAGTCCCCAAGGTCGGGGGTTCATCTTTTTTGGTCTTTTATATGAACCCAGACCTTAGAACAATACCTGGCTCGTAGCACACACTAAATAATTGATGAATGAAGCCCTGGGTTATCATTGTGAACAAAAGGGATACATTGTCCTCTTTTTTTTTTCTTTTGAGATTGCTGTCCATTGGGGCAGACAGGCAATCACAGAATCAAGTAGGGAAGTACAGTGTGCTAGGACTGATCATAGATGTAGAGCTGGAGGAGTTGGGGGACTCCCTGAGTGCTGTTGGGCTGGTCACGCAAAGCTGAAAGGTCAGGGGGGCTCCCCAGGTGCTGGTGGCTGGGCAGGGTGAGAGCAGCCTTCACAGAGAGGACTGTATATGGCGTGGGCCCCTGGAAGAGTTCCTGTGTAGAGTGTGGAGAGGGGAAGGTGTCCAGGAGGAGGTGGGGGTTCATTTCCTAGCGTTCTGGAGATACCTGTGTGGGTTGGGAATTATGCCTTTTATCCTAAGAACAACAGAAAAAAGTTGAAGGGTCTTACGGGATCACAAGTACCTTTCTGGAGTGATCACTGTGCTTTTGGAGAGTGGTGTTGAAGCAGTGGGAACAGGTGCACTGGGTGGGAGGAGGTGTGTGCATGTGTGACTTGGAGGCAGGTGGAGAACCTCTTTCTTGTCCAAAAGGCCAGCCCCAGTCTATATGAAGACGGGCTCGCTCAGAACCACATTAATTTATATTATACATGTCATGTATATGGAAACAATGCTTTAAAAATAGTTTTAAAAATATGCCTGAATCTGCTAACATTTGTCAGTTGTTTAAAGTATATTTGTTTTTTCAGATAATTTCAAACTAATTAACAGGTTCTTTTTTTAAGAACATCTCTGAAAAATGGGAACATTTTGTTTTCAAAAAGCTTTGTTTTTATTATCAATGCTCAAAATACAGAAATTAAAAACCTAGTGACCAATTTGATATGGACTTAACAAGTTGTCCTAGTGATTGTTATCTCTTTGTGTACGTTAAACATTCTTTTTTTTTTTTTTTTTAAATATAGGTACTTGGTGGCACCCATAAGCTCAGTGGATAGGGTGCTGGCCACATATACCTGGGGTGGCGGGTTCGAACCGGCCTAGGCCAGCTAAAACAACGACAACTGCAACCAAAAAATAGCTGGGCGTTGTGGCAGGTGCCTGTAGTCCCAGCTACTTGGGAGGCTGACACAAGAGAATCTCTTAAGCCCAAGAGTTTGAGGTTGCTGTGAGTTGTGATGCCATGGCACTCTACCCAGGGCAATAGCTTGAGACTGTGTCTCAAAAAAAAAAAAAAAAAATAGGTATTAAGTTTTTCTTTTTTGTTTCTTGATTTTTCTTTTCTTTTCTTTTTTTTTTGAGACAGAGCCTCAAGCTGTCACCCTGGATAGAGTGCTGCGTCATCACAGCTCACAGCAACCTCCAATTCCTGGGCTCAAGCGAGTCTCCTGCCTCCGCCTCCCAAGTATCTGGGACTACAGGTGCCCGCCATAATGCCCGGCCATATTTTGGTTGCAGCCGTCATTGTTGTTTGGCGGGCCCGGGCTGGATTCTAACCCACCAGCTTAGGTGTATGTGGCTGGCACCTTAGCCACTTGAGCCACAGGCACCAAGCCTTTGTTTTTTTTTTTTTTTTGAGACAGAGTCTTAGTTTGTCACCTTTGGTAGAGTGCCATGGCATCAGCTCACAGCAACCTCAAACTTTTGGGCTTAAGCGATTCCCTTGCCTCAGCCTCCCAGGTAGCTGGGACTACAGGCGCCCACCACAATGCCCAGCTATTTTTAGAGACAGGGTCCCATTCTGGCTCAGGCAATCCATCCTCCTCAGCCTCCCAGAGTGTTGGGATTACAAGCTTGAACCCCCATGCCCAGCCTCACAGGTACTAAGTTTTAAAAAACTTTTTCTTTAAAGTTGTCATACTTTTCTGAACGTTATTTTTCTTTTCTCTATTGATTATGTTATACCTTTGCATTTCATTATTGAGATTTCATTGTCTGTGCAATTTTTGCCTTCCAAGTCCAGTTGGAAGCTATGTGTACATGTGTCTGTCTTGGTAATCCGTTGTTGCGTAGCTTGTAAGCACTCACTTGTACTCAGGGAGCACCAGTAATCCTTAGGAAGCAAGCAGAGTTTTTGTTTTTCTACTGGATCCATAAAGAGGGAAGTGTAGTTGGGTTAGGGAAAAAGTCCTGCTTCTTCTTGAGAAGCAGCACCAGCTTCCCAGTCTGGTGAGGTGTCCATAGATCGACCTGCTGCCATCAAAGTCAGCAGGACTCATACCTGTGCTGGGTAACCCTGACAGCTCTAGTCTATCACCTCAGCTGCTCAGCTTGCCTTGGTGACCACTGACCTGTAAAAGTAGACTTAAAGTCCATATGTAAAATTACCTTTAAAAAATCTAGACATTCTGTAAAAAAAAACAAACACCAAAAACTTAGACATTCAGAAAGGTAAAAGCAATTTCTCTTGTATTTTTGTTTTTTTTGCAGTTTTTGGCGGGGCTGGGTTTGAACCCACCACCTCCGGCATATGGGGCCGGTGCCCTACTCCTTTGAGCCACAGGCGGCACCCCTTCTCTTGTATTTTAAGGAAGTAGAGACATTGAGACACTGGTGCTGTGTATGTGTTTCTGGAGTGCAGCTGATGTGCTGCCTGCTGTGAGGCTTTGTGGATGAAGTTCTTCTGTGGTCATGTCCAAACCCCAGCAACATCTGCCACTGCTTGAGCTCTGGTTCAGGTTACCCTTCAGCAGGTCACCTGGTATACATACCGCTGTGCAAATGAGTAACTGGTGAGTCAGCAGCATTTGCTGCTTTGCAGGGCAGCAAAGACCTGAGAGGAGAGGCCTGAAACTCTGTCAACAGTGAGTGGTGTGTGCACATGTCCTGGAGTCTGTAATGGCTCTTCCTATTTCCTTGTATGCATGGAGGAACTTCCTCTTTTCCCCTGAAATTGTTATCTTGTAGGGCTCAGTGTAGGAGAGTTAAACATAAGCATGAAAGGGCCGGAAGTGGGACTTATAATTGCCCAGTAAAACTGCGGAACTATTCAGGTAGGAGGCTCCATCACTGTGTGAAATTCCAGCAAGTAAACTTTTTATTTTGAGACAGAGTCTCACTGTGTCACCTTTAGTAGAGTGCTGTGGCATCACAGCTCACAGCAACCTCCTACTCCTGGACTTAGGCGATTCCCTTGCCTCAGCTTCCCGAGTAGCTGGGATACAGGCACCCACCACAACAACCGGCTATTTTTTGTCGCAGTTTAGCTAGGGCTGTGTTCGAACCTGCCACCCTCGGTATATGATGCCGGTGCCCTAGCCACTGAGCCACAGGTGCCGCCCAAGTACCTTGAGATTCTAAGCAACCACAAGGTTTAGTGTCTTACACTCAAGGCCGTGGAAACTCTTGGCATTCTGTTTCTTCCAAGTTCAGAGTATTAAAAGTTTTTTTGAGTGTCACAGTGGTAGCTTCTAATCTATTATTAAGTTTTCATGAAGTAACATGAGGTGCAACTCAAGATAACAAGCTATAGATTAGATATTTTCCCTAAGTCATTATGTGGCCACAAATTGCATTACTACAGAATTATGTCAGCAGGACAAATACATGCTGGATTATTCCAGTTTACAGTCTGGCTTTGGGGGTGTGGTTAAGTAGAGTTATTGCAGAGAGACTGTACAGAGTATATTTACCAAGTGTTTAAGAATGACAGTGATATAATATTTAATCAGCCTTGATCCAGTTGCATGGAGTATTTTCTGTTTTCTGATACTTTGAGTTTTAATCTACATCATTTTGTCACCTGAGATTAGATAACTAGTTTCTGAAAATAATTGTCAGGAAAACAG
Source organism: Perodicticus potto (assembly GCA_963574655.1). Lineage (NCBI taxonomy): Eukaryota > Metazoa > Chordata > Mammalia > Primates > Lorisidae > Perodicticus > Perodicticus potto. Next base: position 7,968 of record CAUYRH010083872.1, on the reverse strand, counting down.
TATAGTTTTGAAGTTGCAGTTTCAGGATTTTAGTGCTCTAAAGACTTAGGAAACAAGGTCCAGAGAGGTAAAACTAACTACTAGCAGTGCGGCTGGCTGGCCGGCTGGCTGGAGGCAGGGTGGAGACTTTGGCTGGTCTCCTCTCCAAGCCAGTGTCCCATTGTGCACACCCACAGAGCTCACAGCTTATGCCAAGGCACACTTCCACTGGTGGGGGGGCTCAAAGGAACCTTGAAATTGGTGAGAACATTAAGTGTATGTATAGTATACAATTTCAAGCATTATTAAACGTTTTTAAAAATAGATTTTAGTTTAATTTGTTTTGAATGTTGGGTTTTGCTCTGTCATATCGGTTATAGTGCAGTAATGAGATCATAGTTCCCTGCTGCCTGGAACTTGTGGGTTCAATGATCTTCTTGCCTCAGCCTCCCAAGGAATTGGGATTATACATATGAGCAGCTATTAGACTGCGTTTTGAAAGAGCAAAATGTATTTATTCAGGAAAATTGAGGGTTTTGTCATTTTATTTATTTATTTATCTTATTATTATTTTTTTGAGACAGAGTCTCACTATGTTGCCCTCAATAGAGTGCTGTGGCATCACAGTTCACAGCAACCTCAAACTCTTGGGCTTAAGTGATTCTCTTGCCTCAGCCTCCCAAGTAGCTGGGACTACAGGTGCTACAACGCCCAGCTATTTTTTTGTTGCATTTGTTTAGCTGGCCAAGGCCAGGTTCGAAACCGCAACCCTCAGTGTATGTGACTCGCACTGTAAGCACTGCGCTGCAGGCGCCAAGCCAGGTTTTGCCATTTTTAGATACTCCATTAACCTTAATCCATATAAGGAGGTGCTAATTGTATATTTGGGATCTAAACATACAAAAATAGGTAAATACAAAGTGATGCTGACATCAAAAAATTTAATTATCAAGACAAGTCACTGAAGTTCCTAAGTGACAAAAACACTGGAATAATTATTTGTATTGGGGATGTGATACTGTGAAATACACATTAGGTCTTCCTTCTGTTTCCTGGAGTCCAACTCCTGAAACCCTTAGAATCTTCAAAGTAATAAATGTCTTTCTGTATGCTGATGAGCTGACTGGTGGCTGTTAGCTCCTGGATTGCCTTAGGTTGCTGGTTGTCACCAGAAAGACCAAGTTAGGATTAAAGAGTTGGGACAGTCAGTCCCACTCCCCAACTTAGGGAAAAGGGAGCTTAAGGCTAAGTTGATCACTAATGGTCAGTAAAAGCCCAAGAGGACAGCCTCTAAGGTTCAGAAAGGCAGAACTGGAGGAGGCTCCTAGGGGGTGGTGCCCTAGGGAGGGAAGCGTTGCACCCCTTTGTCAAACCTTGCACCACACACCTATTCATCTGTATCCTTTGTAGTATCTCTTACAATAAACTGGAAAATGTACTATTTTCCTTACTTTTGTGAGCTATTCTACAAATTAATTGAACCCAAAGAGAGAGTTCTAGGACTTTGATTTATAGCCAGTTGGTCAGAGCACATATAAAACTCCCCTGAGGCTCGAGATCTGGGAGGGAGGGGGGATCTTGTGGGCCTGGGCCCTCCCCAGTGGTTCTGACACCCTGTGCAGGGGACATTGTGGGAACTGAAGCAAAGGACACCCTGCTGGTGTCTGTGCAGAATTGATGCTCACTGTGGGTAGGGGCACCATGTATTTCTTGGTGACTATTGTGGGGCTAGAGCAGAGGAAAAGTAGGGAGGGGTTAAAAAATTCCTCTGAAAATATACTGAAAGCTATGAACCCTTTCACTGGAAAAAGAAACACATAAAAAATTTCAAATATAGATTGGAAGTTCAAGGACTTCTTCAAAGTCCATCTAGGAGTAATGGGCTGAAAGTTGAGGGCCACAGTTAGATGGGCTGGACAACCTGATTCCCACACTCCAGCCTGTGCCACAAGGCACAGCCACTTGGCCTGTCCCCTTTACCCCAGGGCCCCAGAGCACATAGCACAGTGCCTGAAAGTACTCGGTCACAACCGTTACTGTAGAGAGGAAAGCCAGACCCTCGGGGAAGCTGTGAAATGCCAGAGTGCTCCGGGAGTCACAGGCACATGTCCCAAGCACACATCAAGCTGTTGTCTTAAATACTAAGCATCACCATTGCAGACACTTCTAGGTTTTCCAAGATGATGAGCAAACTTTAAGATGTAATTAATAGCCCCTTTTAAAGTGATACAACTTGCTAGGCATGGTGGCTCATGCCTGTAATCCCAGCACTTAGGAAGCCAAGGCAGGTGGATTGGGTGAGCTGGTGAGCTGACCAGCCTGAGCCAGAACAAGACCTCGTCTCTAAAAATAGCTGGGTGTTGTGGCAGGCGCCTGTAGTCCCAGCTACTTGGGAGGCTGAGGCAAGAGAATTGCTCGAGCCCAGAAATTTGAGGTTGCTGTGAGCCAAGACAGCACTGCACTCTACTGGGGCAACAAAGTGAGACTTTGTCTCAAAAAAAAAAATGGTGATACAACTTTACAAAAGGAGTTTAAATATTACAAAGGATACATAATCTAGACACAGTAGCACTCCTTCCATTTTATAAATAAACCAGATCACAACTCACAGACCAGTCTAGTTATGTACCCGTCTCAGCAGGCAGTGAGTTTGGCAGCATGTGCAGACCATCAGTCAGAATGCCAGTCAGCTCCAGTGGTTCTGGCACTGTTCAGTGAGGTAGATGAAGGACTTGTCCTGATTGTATCTGACTTAACTATAACTACCATAACAATTAATATTATAACTTTCTGGGCCAGGCACAGTGGCTTACACTTGTAATTCCAGCACTCTAGGAGGCCAAGGATCCCTTGAGCTCAGAATTTTTAGACTAACCTGAGCAACAGCAAGACCCATCTCTACTAAAAATGGAAAAACTAGGCCTGGTGCGGTGGCTCACACCTGTACTAGCACTTTGGGAGGCCGAGGTGGGTGGACTGCCTGAGCTCACAGGTTTGAGACCAGCCTGAGCAAGAACAAGACCTCGTCTCCGGGCGTTGTGGTTGGGGCCTATATTCCCAGTTCCTTGGGAGGCTGAGGTAGGAGGATCGCTTGAGCCCAGGAGTTTGAGGTTGCTGTGAGCCAGGATTACACCATGGAGCTCTACCCAGGATGAAGAATGAGATTCTGGTTTTTTTTTTTTTTTGTAGAGACAGAGTCTCACTTTATCACCCTCAGTAGAGTGCTATGGCGTCACAGCTCACAGCAACATCCAACTCCTGGGCTTAGGCAATTCTCTTGCCTCAGCCTCCCAAGTAGCTGGGACTACAGGCGCCCACCACAACGCCCGGCTATTTTTTGTTGCGGTTTGGCTGGGGCCAGGTTTGAACCTGCCACCCTTGGTCTATGGGGCTGGTGCCCTACCCACTGAGCCACAGGCGCTGCCCAAGACTCTGTTTCTAAAACATCTAAAAAGGTATATGCTGAGATTCTGCTTTGTTAGGTGCTGTGTGAGGAATGCAGCGGTGAGTGAGGTGGACATGGCCGTCTGTTGGAGAGATGGTGATTGGGTGGCTCTATGGTGTTCCTGATGTGGGGTTTGCAGGAGCTCAGACGGGGTGTGGGTGGGAGGGCTGGAGAGGGTGGAAAGGGCTGGCACTTTTCACTTTCTCCAGGTGCTGCTGTCAGGGGGTTCAGCTGGAGATGAGGCTTAGTGAGGCAAATCTGAAGTGTCTCGAGGTGGGGTTTGGGAAGATGGGAGATGCTTTAAGAAGTTGGGGTGGTGTTAAGGTCAGAGATGGTGGTTTTCTAAACAGTTTCACCAGGGTAGGAATGACCTGAGAAGAGGTTTTAAAAAAAAAATGTGTTTGCTAGATTGTGGCTTGGATACCTGAGGAGGTGTGTCTTCCCTTGAGCTAGGAGGAATGGTTATCAATTCATATTTATTTGTTTTAAATGAGAAGTGGGGGATGGAAATGACTTTTTTCTTTTTTTTTGAGACAGAGTCTCACTTTGTCGCCCTTGGTAGAGTGCTGTGGCGTCACAGCTCACAACAACCTCCAACTCCTAGGCTTAAGCGATTTTCTTGCCTCAGCCTCCCAAGTAGTGGGAACTACAGGCGCCTGCCACAACACCGGCTATTTTTTGGTTGTAGTTGTCGTTGTTTGGCAGGCCTGAGGCTGGATTTGAACCTGCCAGCTCCTGTGTATGTGGCTGGCGCCCTAGCCACTGAACTACAGGTGCTGAGCTGAGGGAAAGACTTTTTTTTTTTCTTAGAGACAGAGTCTCACTCTATCACCTTTGGTAGAGTGCTATGGTGTCACAGCTTACAGCAACCTCCAACTCCTGGATTTAGGCGATTCTCTTGCCTCAGCCTCCTGAGTAGCTGGGACTACAGGCGCCTGTTACAACGCCCAGCTATTTTTTTGTTGCAGTTTGGCTGGGGCCGGGTTTGAACCCGCCACCGTCAGTATATGGGGCCGGTGCTCAACCCACTGAGCCACAGGTGCTGCCCATGGAATTACTTTTTTTTAAGCTTACATTTATAAAGGAACGACTTTTTTTTTTAAGCAGTGATTTTGAGGAGTCTGTGGGAGTAATAAAGTGTTCACTGGGTATTTGCTTAGGTAGTTTGGCACTAAATTCGGCATATGGCTGTGCACTGTGGCTGTGCAGGCTGGGAGCACACAAGCAACTTCCAGGAAGGTGGACACTTCTTCACAGGGGGCCTCCAGCCAGTCATCAGACCTGACCCTGGCCTGTAGGTCCAGGGATGCCCTTGGCTGTGCCACACTCCCCAACTGTGGGGTTCCTTGGCCTGTTGCAGGTGCTCAGACTCAGAAGTGCAGCTGCATGGCACCACTGTAGCTGGTTGAAATATGCAGGGATGGTGCTCATTGGAGGACCCCCGAAAAACTGAGTTAGGTCTGTGGTGAGAGTGAAGAGCAGCCGTCCCAGAGGCATCATGCCTCTCCTGTCTTGTTTGATCTCTTGGTTTCATTTGACAGAAACAAAGTGAAAAACACCGTGGGTGGGGTGGTGCCTGTGGCTCAAAGGAGTAGGGCGCTGGCCCCATATGCCGGAGGTGGTGGGTTCAAACCCAGCCCTGGCCAAAAACTGAAAAAAAAAAAAAGAAAAGAAAAACACCGTGGGTGACATTCGTGGATGTGAGAACGAAATGAGCACAACAATTGACTGGGCTAAGAAAGGGCCCACATGAAGGAAGATAAATTTAAGTTAAAATGGCTGAATATTTCTGGATGAGTTTTTGTAATTGCTTGTTTACTTTTCATGTTTCCTCCAATTGCGCCGGATGGGAGAGGAAAAGCCTCCCAGTGAGGAAGCATGGGAGAGCGGCTGCCTCCTGTGTCTCCAGCTGTCCAACCCCCCTGCAGCCTGTCTCTGCGGCCAGAGCAGGCCTGGATACCCTAGGCAGGGACAGGAGGACCCCAGAAGAGAGGCTAATGTCTCTTTGGGAAGATGGAAGTGAGTGGGATTCAGACGAGAAACAGGAAGATTGGGTTGGGACGGTGATCCCTAGATTAATATCTGGGTTTTGTTCAAACCTTCTTTGGGCTCGGCGCCTGTGGCTCAACAGGCTAGGGCACCAGCCACATACACCTGAGCTGGCGGGTTCGAATCCAGCCCGGGCCCGCCAAACAACAATGACGGCTGCAACCAAAAAATGGCCGGGCATTGTGGTGGACGCCTGTAGTCCCAGCTACCTGGGAGGCGGAGGCAGGAGACTCACTTGAGCCCAGGAATTGGAGGTTGCTGTGAGCTGTGATGGCACAGCACACTATCCAGGGTGACAGCTTGAGGCTCTGTCTCAAAAAAAAAAAAAAAAGAAAGAAAAAGAAGACAACCTTGAAATAGAACAGGTCAAGAAAAATGTGTTTTGAGTTTAAGGCATTACTTCATACTGCAAGGTACAAGTAGGAAGGACATAGAGCTAGTCTCATACAACCTTTGTTCCAGAATGTGGGAATTTTAAGACTTGGAGGGAGGGTAGTCAAAACGTGACTGTTAGTATGTAGGGAAAGGATGCCCAGTGTTTCTTGGCAAGATGTTGTAAGAAACAGGTGAGCAGGGCCATACAAACTGCAGAGATCAAAAGCTTAAAGCTTATGGGAATGTTGAGAAATGAATGCGTCACAAATGTGGTTAGCTCTCGACAAACCATAAGGTATGGAGACAATTTAGGCGATTACTCATATCGAGAATGGTGATGCCAAGGAATCCCAGGAGTGTAAGCCCGAAAAGCACGTGGTTTAATTTTCCTAAAGAAGCAACTTCAGGCTCGGCGCCTGTGGCTCAACGGGCTAAGGCGCAGGCCACATACTCCTGAGCTGGCGGGTTCGAATCCAGCCCAGGCCCGCCAAACAACAATGACGGCTGCAACCAAAAATGGCCGGGCGTTGTGGCGGGCGCCTGTAGTCCCAGCTACCTGGGAGGCAGAGGCAAGAGACTCGCTTGAGCCCAGGAGTTGGAGGTTGCTGTGAGCTGTGATGCCACAGCACTCTATCCAGGGTGACAGCTTGAGGCTCTGTCTCAAAAAAAAAAAAGAAGCAACTTCAAATGGAAATGCATTATAACCGACCACGTGGGAGGATCAGAAATGACCTTATGTAAATTTAAATGTCCAAAAGTCATTTTTGAACCTTTATACTGATAAACGTTTTAAAGTTTACCAATCCAGGATATTTTTTCCTAATAAACTCGTATGAGAATGCGTATCTATGAAGAATTTTGAGTTTGTGGAAAAATAAGGCAGGAACAATAGGAAACGTTATTATCCTGTTTTATAAACCTGTTCTCGTATCCTAAGACTATTTTGAGAAATTATACTGTAGTAACAGAATTAGAAATCTTTGGGTGTTAGAGATCATTTTGAAATAGAATAGATGAAATGTGAGAAAATTATAGATTTAGCAAGATATGTTTTTCTTATGCGCAGTTTGGGGATTAAGTAGTTTCATTCCATATAATGAATGATTCTGTTAATACTCTGTTGATGAAAAGCAAAGTGTCCCTGAACTAACGTTACTACCTTGTCTTTTCAGGTTTGAGAAATAGAGTAAATTTCTCCCTGAGGACAAGGGTCAGCAGTTTGATGGAGACTGTAATGTAGTGAATGTGCGGTTTTTATAGACTGTGAAAAGCAATAATAATTTCAGCGCTTTATTACAGGTATCACTTTATTTCCATCTCTTCCATTTTATTACATATTATCTGCATCAACATGATGAAAGGTAATGTAGTTTCTTTCACTGAAGTGGACGATAGTGGACAGAGTTGGTAATAGAAGTGGGGGGCACTCCTCCCCCCAATTTCATAAGCTTTGTGCTCATAGATTTGCACGCCTTACTTTTTATTTCAGTGACATTTAACAAAGCCATGGCCATGGAGGAAATTAAACTTACAAAGAATGTCCGTAATGAGGCTGTGAGTGCTGATGTTTCAGGTATGGTACGTAGTAGCACCTCTGAGTTGCTGATTAAAGAGACAAAAGCCATCTTTTCTCTATTATTTTCAGAGTGCAGGAATGCCTGGATTTACCCCTGGGTAACTTGTAAAATAACCTCCCCTGTCTAGGACTTACTGAAGCACTAAGATAAAAGCCAAGCAAAGACGGCTAAACAGATGCCTCTCACCCTCCACATTAAACTCCTGGGGTAGCTCTTAGCCTCACTGGCCCTAAATGACTTTCTTTACATACATATTTCCATCATGCTTGATTATCTGAATTCTCATCTCCCAAGCACAATAAGCAATAAATTAGGAAGAAGAAGCAATGAAGAGAATCAGACTCCCTGAGCTGATAAAAAATAACAGTTGAAATATGCAAGGAGGCAGAGAACTTACTCTATTTTTATTTATTTATTTATTTATTTATTTATTTATTTATTTATTTATTTATTTATTTTTGAGACAGAGCCTCAAGCTGTCACCCTGGATAGAGTGCTGTGGCATCACAGCTCACAGCAACCTCCAATTCCTGGGCTCAAGCG
>CAUYRH010083871.1:0-10855 GCA_963574655.1 Perodicticus potto | reverse complement strand
TGGGCTCAAGCGAGTCTCCTGCCTCCGCCTCCCAAGTAGCTGGGACTACAGGCGCCCGCCACAATGCCCAGCTATTTTTTGGTTGCAGCCGTCATTGTTGTTTGGCAGGCCCAAGCTGGATTCGAACCCGCCAGCTCAGGTGTATGTGGCTGGCACCTTAGCCACTTGAGCCACAGGTGCCAAGACTCACCTACATTCTTTTACATCTGGTTTCTTCTACTCAACTTAATGCTTCTGAGATTCATCTATGTTATTGAGTGTATCAATTCTCATTTCTTTTTTTTTAAGAGACATAGTCTAACTCTATCACCTAGGGTGGAGTACAGTGGTACAATAACCGTAGCTCACTACAGCCTAAAACTCCTGGCCTCAAAATATTCTCCTGCCTCACCCTCCCCAAGTAGTGGGATTACAGGTGTGAACCACCACACCCAACTCAATTTTCTTTTTTAGAGTCAATTAATAATCCAGTTTATGGATTTACCATAAATAGTTTATCCATTCTCCTATTGATGGACATTTGGACTGTTTTCTATTTGGAGCTAGTACAAATAAAGCTGCTATGTACATTCTTGCACAAGTTTTTTATAGTCATATGCATTAATTGCTCTTGGATGGTAAGGCATGGTGGCTCACACTTATAATCCTAGAACTTTGGGAGGTCAAAGCAGGAGGATCACTTGATGTCAGGAAATAAAGACCAACCTGAACAAGAGCAAGACCTGTCTCTACTAAAAATAGAAAAAATTAGCCAGGAGTGGTGGTATGCACCTGTAATCTCAGCTACTTGGGAGGCTGAGGCAGGAAGATCACATCAGCCCAGGAGTTTGAGGTTGCCATGAACTAAGCTGATGCCACAGCACTCTAGTCTTGGCAAAAAGAATGAGACTCTATCTCAAAAAAAAAAAAAAAAAAAGAACTGTTGGATACATAAACCTAAAAATGGAATTGCTAGGTCATACAATAGGTATATGAGTAAATTCATTAGAAACTATGAAAGTTTTTTTTTAAAAAAACACACACACACTATATATATATATTTTTTGTTGTTGTTGTTTGTTTGTTTGTTTTGTTTTGTTTTGTTTTTTGAGACAGAGCCTCAAGCTGTTGCCCTGGGTAGAGTGCTGTGACATCACAGCAACCTCCAGCTCCTGGGTTCCAGCAAGTCTCTTGCCTCCGCCTCCCAAATAGCTGGGACTACAGGCACCCGCACAATGCCTGGCCAGTTTTTGGTTGCAGCCATCATTATTGTTTGGTGGGCCCGGGCTGGATTCTAACCCATCAGCTCAGGTGTATGTGGCTGGCACCTTAGCCGCTTGAGCCACAATGAAAGTTTTTATCCATGTGTCTATAGTATTTTATGTTTCCACCATAAAGAGTTACTCCATCGCCTTACTAACAATGGTATAATTAGTCTTCTTAATTTTAGCCAGTCTGGTGAATGTACTGTATTTTTAAAATCTAGTTTAATTTTTTATTATTTTAATATACATTTCATACACACTATATTTATATCATTTAAACACAAAATAACATAGCAAAGATCATAATCTAATAATCTTCTGACCATCTATATGCACAATAGTTCACTACATGCAACTTTTCTTTTTTCAGAATATTAGAGGGTAATACTAATATGAAATCAATATATAAACAATTACATGCTCAAAAGAACAATAAAACACAAATATAGTCTAGTACAGGGTAGAGGGAGGCGAGGGGGGAGGGGTAAGAGGGGAGAATGATTGGCAGAAGGAGGGAGGGCGTGAGGTGAGATCTCACCTAATGTGCGTTGTGAGGATGTAAAGTACGCCCCCTGGGTGAGAGGCTCTTTACAAATGGAACTTTACCCTGGAAGTGAGAACAATGTAAACTAAAAATCTGTACCCTCATATTAACTCAAAATAAAAAATAAATCTAAAAAAAGAGTATTAAGGGGTACATACGTTTTGTTTACACACTATGTTTTTGTACAGATTGAGTCCAAGTTATAACTGTGCCCTTCACCCAGACAGTGTGCACTGTACCCGACAGGTGTGAATTTACCTATCTCTGCTTCCCCCTCTCCCCTGTATGCAACTCTTTTTAACTTTTTCTGGTTTGGGTTTTTCTGATTATTTCTAATCTCAAAGTGTTTATATATACCACTACTCCTGGCTTACTAACTTTAAGCATTACTGATTTTGTGATATATTAGATGGAATTATAGCTCATCTACCTCTATCATGCTTCTCCTTTTGGTCATTTTTAGTTCATCTATTATTTACTTTAAAAATTATTCTTCACACTAATTTTTTGTTTCATCAACTCAGAACAGTCCCTCTATTCTCCACATATCAGTGAGGGTAACCCTAACTGCAGCAGTAAATAAATCCCCAAATTTCAATTGCTTATCACAACAAAAAATGTATATACTGCTGTTGTAATAGCTACTTAATTTAGTAGGCTTGCCAGGAATTAAAACAGTGCAGTTCTCCACGGTTATTCATAAAACTAAGCAAGAGAGCACAGTGCTCTCTAGTTTGGGGGCCTCCCTACATGCTCCAAAACTACAAACTTCTTGAGGCAAAGGGACAAACTTTGATCACTATCATACCCTTAGCATTTAGCAAAATGACTATTCTATAATAGATATTCCAAAGATTAAATGAGAAATTAAATCATTTAAATAGTTATTCAAATGATTACTTCCATCACTTATTCATTATATCATATTATAGTATAGTAATCTAGTATTGCTACCTTTATGTTCAATTTTACACTTTAGGAGACTGAAGTGGGAGAATTGCTTGAAGCCAGGAGTTTGAGATCAGCCTGGACAATATAGCAAGACCTCATCTCTACAAAAATGAAAATTTAAAAACTTTTTTAATTTTATACTTTGGTATTTTCTAGAGGAACACATTTTAAGATTACATTTATAGTCTTAAAGATAATTTACTTTGACCAGAGTGAAAACAATTTCAGCTGAAAATTGTATTTTCTTTAATTAGAGGTTAAGTAAGAAAAAGTTATTGCCGGTAATAATAACAACCACTAACTGCCATTTACTGCACATTTATGTTCGGGCTCTGAGCCAAGCCCTTCACATACCAGTACCAGATTTATTTTCAATCGTTTACTCTGTATTTATAATCACTAGCACAATTATGCTTCAATATTATCCAAAAGAAAAATAAACAACACTAAAAATAGGGAATTAATAAGCAACTAAATCTAATTGCTTAGAGCATGAATATGCTATTGATAATTTTTATATTTTGAGGAGAACAAAAATAACTCCACTGATGAACCTGGTAGTGAAGGATAATGACATAGAAGAAAAGCCAATTCTTCAGTCACAATACACCAGTTCTTCACAGAAAGAAAGGAATTACAGCTACCACAGATACCTAAAGGTGCTACTAACAGCCAACTAGTGTAGTCCCCAAGAGTGGGGGAAACGGAAAAGCTTTCAGCTACACCTATGACTTCTGTCACCACACCATCCCATCTTCCTTCACCATCACACACATACACACACTCATCCACGCACACAAGAAACCAGTAAGCAAAGCCAGTTTTATCTCTTTTCAAACTATTTCTTCTCACTTTTGTTACTTTTATATAAAAGCCCACCAAACCAATCACTTATTTTCTACTACTGGCAACAATAGGTGTTAAGTCACCTTTTGACAATATAAAGATTTATCACTTAGTCTTCTCTTACAAAACATAAAGTAGCTTAAAGTATACTCCAAAAGGTATATACACACATGTACCTTTCAAGGGACTCATGATCTAACAGAGTAACACAGACAAATACACCACAAGGCTAAAGAGTCTATTTGCTAGCTGCGGGCTGGTTCCTTGTACCTTTTCTGGCTGGTTCCTTGCACCTTTTCTCTCGTAAACTGACATGAGAAATGCTACAGTGTGGTTCCTTCCCATCTCCTGATTATAAGTTTCCCAGAATCCTCCTAAAACAATAGCAAACTCCACTACCAAACTCTTGTAAGATTTCACTTGTAATCACAGAAGTTAGCAGAAATATTATTTATTTTGCCAAAAAGCTAAATATATTACATATTTGAGAAAAATATTAATTAAAACCATGTAACAGAAGAAAAAACACATTTTAATAAGGAAATATCTGTGCTAAGTCTACAAAGATTAAATGAGAAATTAAAAATAGATACATCTAAATAGTACCTATTTTTTTTTTTTTGGACAGAAAACCAAAAAAAAAGAAACAAAGCAATTTTAATAAATGAATGAGAGGTGGCACCTGTGACTCAAAGGAGTAGGGCACCAACCCCATATACCAGAAGTGGTGGGTTCAAACTCGGCCCTAGCCAAAAACTGCAAAAAAAAAAATGAATGAGAGTTAGAGCCTTGCTCATAGACATTTTAAAATTTTTCTCAGGGCAGCACCTATGGCTCAGTCAGTAAGGCGCCAGACCCATATACCAAGGGTGGCAGGTTCAAACCCAGCCCCGGCCGAACAGCAACAAAAAAAAATAGCCGGGCGTGTGACAGGTGCCTATGGTCCCAGCCACTTGGGAGGCTGAGGCAAGAGAATCACCTAAGCCCAGGAGTTGGAGGTTGCTGTGAACTGGGTGACGCCACGGCACTCTACCGAGGGTGACAAAGTGAGACTCTGTCTCTACAAAAAATAAAAAACAAAATTTTTCTTAGAGCAATCCTCAGCAACATACATTAAATCATTTCCATTTCATAAATTTAAAAAACCAAAAGGCTTGGTACCTGTAGCACAGTGGTTAAGGCACCAGCCACATACACCAAGATTGGCAGGTTCGATCCAACTGGGCCAGCTAAAACACAATGACAAGTGCAACAAAAAATAGCCAGTTGTTGTGGTGGGTACCGGTAGTCCCAGCTACTTGGGAGGCTGAGGCAAGAGAATTGCTTCAGCCCAAGAGTTTTAGGTTGCTGTGAACTGTGACACCACAGCACTCTACCCAGGGCCACAGCTTGAGACTCTGTCTCAAAAACAAAAACAAAAACATGAACAAAAAAAACTGTAGAGGTCCGAATGCAGTGAGAACACAGTCAAAAATGTGAAAGAAGTGTGGGCACAGTGGCTCACACCTATAACCCTAGCACTCTGGAAGGGACCAAAGTAGGAGAATTGCTTGAACTCAGAAGTTCAAGACCAGCTGAGCAAGAGGGAGACCCCATCACCACCAAAAAATAGGAAAATTAGCCCCAGGCATGGTGGTACATACCTGTAGTCCCAGCTACTCAGGAGGCTGAGGCAAGATCACTTGAGCCAACAAGTTTGAGGTTGCAGTGAGCTATAATGACAGCACTGGACTCTACCTAGGGTGACAGAGCAAGACAAGGAAGGGAGGAAGGGAGGGAGGAGAGGAAACAAGAGGGGAGGAGAAGAGAGGCGGAGGAGAGAGAGGGAAGGGAAGGAAGGGGAGGGGAGGAGGACTGGTATGCTCCCACTTAATGGCACAATGTAAGGGCATATGGCACACATCTTGGGTGCAGGACACAATTACAAGAGGAACTCTACCTAACAAATGCAAACATTTTAACCTAGTTGTTTCCACCCTCCCATTAATCTCAAATTGAAAAGAAGAAAAAGAAAAAAAATATCAACCAAGAATTTTATATCCAGCAAAATTATTGTACAAAAATGAGGAAGAGCTGGATAAAGACAGAAAAAGAAAAAATTAAGACATTCCCAGATACAAAAATGGAAAGAATTCATTACTAGCACACACATGCTCTACAAAAAAATACTAACAAGAGGCTCAGAGCCTGTACACAGTGGTTACTGCGCCAGCCACATACACTGAGGCTGGAGGGTTCGAACCCAGCCTGGGCCAGCTAAAACAACAATGACAACTGCAACAACAACAACAACAAAACGGACGGGTTTTGGGGTGGGTGCCTGTAGTCCCAGTTACTTGGGAATCTGAGGCAAGAGAATCCCTAAAGCCCAAGAGTTTGAGGTAGCTGTGAGCTGTGATGCCACCGCACTCTACTGAGGGCGACATAGTGAGACTCTGTCTGAAGAAAAAAAAAAATACTGAGAAGAGACTTTCAACTAAAATGAAAGAATTCTAGACAGTAACTCAAAACCCACACAAAACAGCACTTGTGAAGGTAAACAGAAAAGACAGCATACATGTATTTTACACTTGTGACACTTTTCTTCTATATGATTTAGAGGACAAATGCATAAAACAACAATTGTAAAATTGTGTTAGAGAGCTTAATGTGTAAGACGTATGTGCACAGCCACTGTGCAATAACGTCCATACTAAACTTGTGACAAAATCACTAACATATTGGGGCTAAGTAGTTATGGTAGTGATAAAATGCTATTCAATCTAGAAACTGCACACCTTCTGAAGTTCTATTAGGCAAATGCTCAATAAAAGCAGGAAAGCTATGACTGACTTTAAGAGGTATGTTTTTCCATAACACTTCAAATTGTCATAAAGTCATATACACCCATGGATTCCTCAGCACACAGAAGTCTCTATTTCAAAGAAGACATCTACAATTGGGTTCTTGTTCCCTATTAATCAATACTTTAAACTTCAACTATTTATCTAATTAACTCATGGAAGGCAAGGTTGAAAATGCTATATTATAAATTATGGTAATCTAACATACCAAACACCACACCAATGATATTTACATTGGTTGATAAAATAATGTGTAAGAATTTTAAGAAGCTAAAAATCATTTATCAAATACTAATTCTGATAGAGCAGAAACACCACTTTAAAATTAATGGAAAACCACCAAACTGAAATTTTTCAAATAATAATTTTATATTCTAAAGCAAAGTTAGACTAATGTACTACTACTACAATTTTTTTTATTCTATTCATTCAGTTATTATTCAAGAAACATTTATAGGGCACTTGCTATATGTCAGACACTATGCTGTGAACTAGGAATAAAAAGAAGTCCTGGGCTAAAAGAAGCTCAACGGGCTAAGGCGCCAGTCACGTACACCTGAGCTGGCGGGTTCGAATCCAGGCCGGCCCGCCAAACAACAATGGTGGCTACAACCAAAAATGGCCGGGTGTTTTGGCAGGCCAAAGTAGTCCCAGCTACTTGGGAGGCAGAGGCAGGAGACTCGCTTGAGCCCAGGAATTGGAGGTTGCTGTGAGCTGTGATGCCACAGCACTCTATCCAGGGTGACAGCTTGAGGCACTGTCTCAAAAAAAAAAAAAAGAAGAAGTCCCTGCCTCTGAGAGTATTCGCAGTTCACAGAAAAGCTTCCATTCTGGAATCAAAGGCTTTATGAATAGAAGGGACCTAATAGTTCCCTTATTTCACATATAAACAAACTGGGACTCATCACTAACTTAGCTACTAGGACAGACAGATATCCAGGCATACAGATTTCCCATGGCATGTGTGTGCTCTCTGCACAATACTTATTCTTATGACTAAGAGGAATGAAGGTGCATGTTTCCAAGTGAGTGAAACAAAACATGGAACTAAAGGCTATATATATATATATATATATACACACACACATATATATAACAGTTATTAGTTAGCAACAGACACCCTAATGAATATGGACAACATAAATATTTAACGATTATTAAATAACAACCATTTAAATACATATTTAACAATTTAGAGGCAGAAATCTCTAATAGATATCATGAAAAAGCCCTAATTAGCAATTTATTGAGAAGTAAAATAAGGTAATATAACAGTAAGTCTTCTGGCTTGGAGTGGGGGCTTATACATATAATCCCAGCACTCTGGAGGCCAAGGCAGGAGGATTGCTTAAGTGTTCAAGACCAACCTGAGCAACATAGCAAGATACTGTCTCTACAAAAAGTTTAAAAATTATCCAGCCATGATGGCACACACAGATTGTTTTAGCACAAGAGTTGGAAGTTGCAATAAACTGTAATAGCATCACTGCACTCTAACCTAGCTGATTGAATGAGACCCTGTCTGTTTTCTGGTTTGTAAAATGGGGATAATACAAGCACTTATTTCACTTATTTCAAGGTAATTGTTGTGAAAATTAAGTGAATTAATACTTGAAAGCACTTAGTAAGCCTGGTACCTAGTAAACACTCAGTAAATATTAGTATTCATTTATTAAATATACTGGTGTATCACATAAAGACAAAAAAAGAAAAAAAAGGACCTAGCTTTCTTTGCTTACTTGTTTTCATTCTTTTGTTTGTTTGTTTGTTTGTTTGTTTTTGTGAGACAAGGACTGGCTCAGTTACCAGGGCTGGAATGTAGTGGGCTCATCACAGCTCTCTACAACCTCAAACTCCTGGCTCAACTCAAGCGATCCTCCTGCCTCAGCCTCTCAGCCTTGTAAGTAGCTACGACTACAAGATCACACTACCAAGGCCTGATAATTTTTCTATCCTTTGTAGAGAATAGAGACAGGTCCCACTAGGTTGGCTCAGGTTGGTCTCAAACTCTAAACCTCAAGCAATACTCCACCTTGGGCTTTCAAAGTGCTGGGATTGCAGGCATGATCCACTGTGCTTCACCAGAACTATTTTCCTTTAAGGGATTATCCGTTTATGATAGTCTTATTTTTCTGGCAACTAGTAAAATCTAGCACTAAGGGAGGCGCCAGTGGCTCAACAAGTAGGGCGCCGGCCCCAAATGCCGAAGGTGGCGGGTTCAAACCCAGCCTCAGCAGAACTGTAAAACAGAAATATAGCCGGGCGTTGTGGCGGGCGCCTGTAGTCCCAGCTACTTGGGAGGCTGAGGCAAGAGAATCGCCTAAGCCCAGGAGTTGGAGGTTGCTGTGAGCTGTGTGACGCCACAGCACTCTACCGAGGGCGGTAAAGTGAGACTCTGTCTCTACAAAAAAAAAAATCTAGCACTAAATTGCATATTTCTTTTTTTTTTTTGTAGAGACAGAGTCTCGCTTTATCACCCTCGGTAGAGTGCCGTGGCGTCACACAGCTCACAGCAACCTCCAACTCCTGGGCTTAGGCGATTCTCTTGCCTCCACCTCCCAAGTGGCTGGGACTACAGGTGCCTGCCACAACACCCGGGTATTTATGGTTGCAGTTTGGCCAGGGCCGGGTTTGAACCCACCACCCTCTGTATATGGGGCTGGCACCCTACTCACTGAGCCACAGGCGCTGCCCTAAATTGCATATTTCATTAAAAGTATTTAAAATGTATAAGATTTAATAATATGGCCCTTTTCTCTATAAAGACATATATCAGTCCTAAAATTATAGAAATACAAACATTAAATTATTTATTTATTTATTTTTTTGTAGAGACAGAGTCTCACTTTATCACCCTCTGTAGAGTGCCGTGGCGTCACACAACTCACAGCAACCTCCAACTCCTGGGCTTAGGAAATTTCTTGCCTCAGCCTCCCGAGTAGCTGGGACTACAGGCGCCCGCCACAACGTCCAGCTATTTTTTTGTTTTGCAGTTCAGCTGAGGCCGGGTTTGAACCCACCACCTTCCGTACATGGGGCCGGCGCCCTACTTGCTAAGCCACAGGCGCCACCCTAAACATTAAATTATTAAAACAATTATAGTCTATGATTTTTAACTAATTAAATCATTGGTTCAGTATTTCTTTTTTTTTTTCTTTTTTCTTTTTAGTTCAATTATTTCTTTTTTTGTTTGTTTGTTTGTTTTTGAGACAGAGTCTCACTATGTCGCCCCGGGTAGAGTGCCATGGTGTCACAGCTCACAGCAACCTCAAACTCTTGGGCTTAAGCAATTCTCTTGCCTCAGCCTCCCAAGCATCTGGGACAACAGGCACCTGGCACTATGCCCAGCTATTTTTTGGTTGTAGTTGGCCTGGGCTGGATTCAAACCCACCAACTCTGGTGTATGTGGCTGGCGCCCTAGCCACAGAGCTACAGGCGCCGAGCCTTAGTTCAATATTTCTAAGATTACAGATCTTAAATATCAACAGAACATTCAAAGATGACTTTCAAGTAATTAAAGTTTACACAGATTTTTTTCATTCTACATAAAATATCCTTAAACTAATTAACTTCTGGGAAATCGCCATGCATTGTATACATTAATGAAACACTTTTATATTAAATTAATCATTGCCCAATATCAATAAGAAAACAAATAAGCACGTTTATATCCACTTACTGCAATCTCTCTACAAGCCGACATGGATATTCCTGTGCCTTCAATTTGCTTCAGTGCATATTCCTTTTCATCTTTTCTGCACGTAAACAGAAATATAATTTAATTTTTCCATGTATTACTTTCAGATTCAAAATTATAACTATAAAAATCAATGGAAACACACCTAATCTCTCAGTGATATGTAAGTACTCTCACTATGTCATGAATTGCTTATTATTTTTGATAATATTTCAACTACAGAAATATGAAATACCAAAAGAAATTCATATCACAATGAAAACACCAGACAGAGCCAAAACACAAAATTTAAAATTGAAACAGAACAGGATACTAAACACAGCACTAGTTTCAAAGAATAAACAAGCATAAATATAAACTGAAACATACTGCAAGATAATTTCACTCCTGTCTTAATTATCTGGAGTCTATGAAAGCATTCTGTTATAAACATTCGCTATAAAATTAAATGACAAACATAAACTCCCAGATTTACTTGAAGTAGTTTCATAATATAAGAACCATTTATAGGAATAAGAACCCACTAAAACATTCTTACCTACGATAGAGATATTCAGAAGCCCCAAGACTTTAATTGAAAGCTTTTAAAATTGGCTCAGTGCCTGTGGCTCAACGGGCTAAGGCACCAGCCACGTATACCTGAGCTGGCGGGTTCGAATCCAGCCCGGCCCGCCAAACAACAATGATGGCTACAACCAAAAAATGGCCGGTCGTTGTGGCGGGCGCCTGT
>CAUYRH010083870.1:0-13263 GCA_963574655.1 Perodicticus potto | reverse complement strand
GCCCCTTGGAAAGTAAAGGTAACTTTTAAGACAGTCAACATGCCCTGCTCCAGCCACATACTGGGAGCTGGCTGGTCAATCCACGGCTGAAGCCTGAGGAAACTCCTTGAGGGACTTGTCTTAATTTGACTTTTGGAAAAGAGGGGGCGGGAAATGTCACAGGGAAGAGTAA
The DNA here is from genome assembly GCA_963574655.1 of Perodicticus potto. Lineage (NCBI taxonomy): Eukaryota > Metazoa > Chordata > Mammalia > Primates > Lorisidae > Perodicticus > Perodicticus potto. The sequence goes on along the minus strand of CAUYRH010083870.1, from coordinate 13,091 downwards.
AAACTGGTATGTATATTAGTCCACCACCACGGTACTATTAAGACCTGAGTAGAGAACCCAAGAAGAGTCACAGTCCCTAAGACCTCAGTGCTAAAAAGTAATTAATATTGGTACCTGCAGAAACAAATTGATATTGAGACCTCAAATTAAAATATATTGGAGTCTCAAAAAGGGGGAATGAGAGAGGATACCCGAGAAGGGTGAGGTCTAGGAGAACAGGTCTTCTCAAGGAGACCACAAGGATACATTGGCAGGGTCCTCTCCATCGTGACTCAGCTCTTAGGGATTTGTAAACTTAATTTCCTGGAACTTGGAAATTTCCAAGTTCTGTGAAATTCTGTAGTGCTATAGGGGTTGAAATAGCATCTCCAGCTTGATTCAAACTGGCCAATGAGAAGGGTACCTATGGATTGGACTTTTTGACTGTTGTTAAAAGGGGAATGACCAAGCCCGTTTGGGGGGCGCAGCCATTTGCAATTCTTCTATGCCATAAGCACCCAGCTGGTGAATAAAGCCCTTCCTCTTATAAATGTGGTGTTTGGGTGTTCTTTCTCTCCATTGGGCCTCATCTTCCTGCAACAATAACAGTAGCAAAATTACAGTTATGAAGTAGCAATGAAAATAATTTTATGGTTGGGGGTTACCACAACATGAGGAACTGTATTAAAGAGTCGCGGCATTAGGAGGCATTAGGAAGTTGAGAACCACTGGTTTATAGGTTTATGAGCCAGTTCATTTGCTCTTTATTTTATGAGTGACCCAAATAATTTGAAAACACACACACACACACACATTAAATCTAAAACAAAAAAAGTTAACTTTGGGGGCAGCACCTGTGACTCAAGGAGGAGGGCGCTGGACCCATATACCAAGTGTGGTGGGTTTGAACCAAACTGCAATAAAAAAATAGCCAGGCGTTGTGGCGGGCACCTGTAGTCCCAGCTACACAGGGAGCTGAGGCAAGAGAATTGCCTAAGCCCAAGAGCTGGAGGTTGTTGTGAGCTGTGAAGCCATGGCACTCTACTGAGGGTGACAAAATGAAACTGTGTCTCTAAAAAAAGGGAGTTAACTTTATAGAAGCATGGCGTCCATTTCAGCCTTGTAATGATTTTTAATATGCCCCAAGGAGCTAAATCTTTGATGACAACTATTTTTCTATTTTTCTTAATGAGAATGATCATTCTTTGGACAGAAAAGGAATCAATGAATTTAGAAATTGACTGTATTTTTTGTTGCTATACAATTATTCTGCATTGAAGAATAAAAAGGAACATAAAAAACTAACAATAGACATATTCAAGTACTTTGTATATAAATTTTCAATTAACTAAGTTCTCACCAAACCAAATTTAGTTATTAGGCTTTTACCAAAAGTAATTTATGATCCAAGATGTTGTTTAAAAAGCACTTGAGAGTTGATTAAATTTAGCAGTTTTATTTATGCACTCACCTTTGTTGCATTGCTTATAATTTTCCTGCATAGAGCAACTGCAAAGCTCAAAGTAACTTTAAAGTTGCATGGGGCTCTGTAGGCATTCACTGTAATATGTTTTAACACTGCAGTAAGACAGAATTCTGTTAAGAAGCAAATCCCTTATTGCAGGTTTATTTAATTACAGAAATTTATTTCAAAGCATTCTGAAATCTGAGCCAGTCCAGTACATTTATCAGCCAAAATCTCATACTTCATGCCTTGAATTACAATTCAAACATTTCCTTATACTTGAAGATGTTCTTATTTTCTCTTGAAGATGACAACAACTAATATGACAGTCCTGTTCATTACTTCACCTTGAACATAAAAATAAGTCTATGCTGAAGAGCAAGAAGAAGTATTGATTATCTTAAATAGAAATCAATGTGTTGTTGGGGCAGCACCTGTAGTCAAGAGAATTGCCTAAGCCCAAGAGCTGGGGGTTACTGTGAGTTGTGACGCCACGGCACTCTACCGAGGGTGATAAAGTGAGACTCTGTCTCTAAAAATAAATAAATAAAAAATAAAATAAAATAAAGTGTAAAAAAAAAAAAAGAAAAAAGAAATCAATGTATCGAAAAGAACTTTTATAGTTTTGGAATTTTTATTGCCATCCAAGCACTGCAGGGGAGAATAATAAAGTTTTCTAGGACAAACACGTGCACTGCATAGCATGGCAGATTTGAGTGGCATTTTTCCAGATTATTTCCCAACTAATCTGGAATATCACAGATGTCTTTATAAGGCTAGATGGTAAAGATATTTGCCTCTGTCTATATAATAGTTATTGTTCTGATTATCCTTTTTTTGTGTAAAAATCCCAAAACTTAGTGGTTGACAATAAGAAGCATTTTATTATGTTTCACAATTTTGTTGGTCAGATCTTTTAGGCATGACTTGGCTTCTTCCGTCCCATAACAGCATTGACTGAAGTCACTTAGTGACATTCAGGTGGCAGATGTGTGCTCTGGAGTGTTCAATATGGTTTCACTTACCTGTCTCCCACCTTGGCGGCAATGGCTAGAAGGTTAGGCTCAGAACTCCTGACAGGAGCACTTTCAGATGGCTTGTAAAATGTCTGGTGTGCTCAGAGTAGTCTGACTTTCTACACAGATAGCAAATTGTTCCCCCAAGAATGAATGTTACAAGAGGTGAGGTAGAAGCTACAAGTCTTTTTATGCCCTTGCTTTGGAAGCCCCAGAACAATAATTAAGCCACTAAGTACAGTTCAGGTTCAAGAGGAGGGGAGGATAGGATCTGCCTTTTACATCTTGATAAAGTATGGCATCCTCACCCAGGAAGAGAAGAAATTGATGATAACCATCTGCCATTATGATGGTACTATAATTAGGATGACTAAAGATTGATGCCAAGCAGTCCATCACCAAATGACTATTTTCCAAAAGAAAGGTGTCTTTAAAGTACTGTATTTTGCAGCAGCTGTGATCTTTGATTTTTCATGTCTAAGTTTTAATAGCTTCCAATATTTTTTATTGATATTCTAAATTGTTCCAGCCAAGCATATCGAGGACCTATGTCACCTGGATCTTCCTTGGCCCCATTTTTCATCCAAATGATAATTCTGACCATCTGTCAAAAATTTGGTTGGATGTTTTAGATAAACATACACCTGAGTAAATACAATATATTGAACATCAAAAGATAACAGCAAATTGTGCCATCTTAAACCAGCAAGTAATACACGTCATCACTAGGGCCTTATTTTTCCACATATAAAGGGGTTTAAAAATGGTATTTAACTTATAAATTTATCTATAACAAGTATAAAAGGAGGCATAGATATCATTACAGATCCTGCAAACAGCAAAGAGATAGTGAAATAATACTATGAACAACTGTATGCCAATAAATTTGACAGAGGAAATGCAGTCTTTGAAAAACATAGCTTACCAAAACTAAAACAAGATCAAAAAAATTGAATAATCTTGTTTCTATTAAAGAAATTGAATTTTTTGTCAAGGGAAAAGAAGTCAAACTTTGTAAAATAATTTGAAGAGATTTATTTTTGAACTAAATTTGAGGCCCACATAAACATCCAAGAAACCTTGAGCAAGTAGACTCATTGTGGTTAGATTACATTTTGGCTTTATACATTTTAGGGGGATAGAAATTACCCTCAAAGTCATAAATCAATACACAAAAGGCATACATTGGCTTGAAAGGTGAGGCATCTCAAAGTGGGGTGGGCTTTTGGTTTATAGGTGGGTTTAAAGACTCTGATTTTAATTGGTTAAAGACATGAAGCTTTATCTAAAGGCTTGGAATGTTTTAAATTAACCGAGACTCAAATAATTTGTTACGTAAATTGAGGACTTACAGTTTTGACTAATAGCCTTAGGCCTGTTAACGAGTTATAAAGGGCATCTATAAGAAGGGAAGAGAGTATAATGAGGCATGTCTGACCTCCCTTTTCATGGCCCACAACTCAGTTTTAGGGTATTTTGGGGGGCCACTTGGCAAGAAGGGGTCCATTTGGACTGTAGCAATATACCTAGATACCTTATTTGGACTGCAACAATATAAATACCTAAATGCCTCTTCATTTGAAGTTGGTTGCAACTCTTTCATTGGCCTCTCCGCTCTTCCAGGAACTATTGCCCTTTTCTATTGGCCATTGATTATTGTCTCTTTCTATTGATCACTGGTTACCTAGGTTACCTCAAACCCACATTCTTTTCCCCTTTTTTGGTGAGAACTATTGAGTGATGAATGTTTCTGTGAACCCTCCAGACTTCCTTGTTCAGCAGGCCAGACTTTTCTCCCATCTACCTTGAAGACCTTTTCTTTGCATCCCTTTTCAAATATTAGAAAATTTTTATTGTCCACGGACAATTATTTTATTTTGATTCTTCTTAAAGAACAGTTTATAATCAACTATGGTCCAAAATTCTCTTCCTTTTAGAAAAGTCATCAAAAAAACTGAAACTTTTTTTATTACTTTTATTTAAAACATTAGTAATTCTCTTACTTTATTTTCTAGAGCCATGACAAGTATTAAGTAAATAAATGGTTTAGCTGATGTCTCCAAGATTTAAAACTATTAAATACTGCCTGGCCCAAATTCAATACCAAACAGGGTGCTTTATTTGTGACCTTGGTTGAGCCCAGAAAATGTGGTCTGGGAAAGCCCTGTTGGTGCCTAGACATGGCAGTGTATGATGAGACTGATTTTTGAGCTCACCCAGAGAAAATAGGGGTCTCTGTCCACCCCTGGAAGGGGGAACCCTGTATCATCATATCACCTAAAAGATTCTTTTTTTTTTTTTTGAGACAGAGCCTCAAGCTGTCACCCTGGATAGAGTGCTGTGGCATCACAGCTCATAGCAACCTTCAATTCCTGGGCTCAAGCGAGTCTCCTGCCTCTGCCTCCCAAATAGCTGGGACCACAGGCGCCCACCACAACGCTCAGCCAGTTTTTGGTGGCGGCCATCATTGTTGATTGGCAGGCCCAGGCTGGATTCGAACCCACCAGCTCAGGTGTACGTGGCTGGCGCCTTAGCATGTTGAGCCACAGGCGCTGAGCCACCTAAAAGATTCTAAAGTGTTAATAAGGCCAATCGACTTCCAGTCTCATCTGGCCTAAAATACTTAATTGACTATAAGACCTTTTAACTCTTAAATTATCTTGGCCATAAGAGTCCTATAGAGGGCTTAAATGGACTCAAGACAAATAACTATACCACCCTGACAAGGATGGGACAAAATAAAACTTTGACCATCAATGCTGCCTCTGTCAGATCTTGGCTAAAAGAGAGAAATTGTGAACTAAAATAAAATCTTTTTTTTTTTTCTACAGTAAATTTATTTCAGGTAAATGTGAGGGTACAAAGAAACAGGTCAAAATATTTGATTTTAGGGCAGTGCCTATGGCTAACTGAGTAGGGCTCTGGCCCCACATACAGAAGGTGGAGGGTTTGAACTCAGCCCTGGCCAAACTGCAACAAAAAAATGGCCGGGCTTTGTGGCTTGCACCTGTGGTCCTGGCTACTTGGGAGGTTGAGGCAAGAGAATTGCCACAGCATACCAAGGGTGACAAAATGAGACTCTGTCTCTAAAAAAAAAAAAAAGGGCAGCACCTGTGGTTCAGTGGGTCGAGAGCTGGCCCCACATACTGAGGGTGGCAGGTTCAAACCTGGCCCAGGCCAAACTGCAACAAAGCAATAGCTGGGCATCGTGGCAGGCACCCATAGTCCCAGATACTTGGGAGGCTGAGGCAAGAGAATTGCCTAAGCCCATGAGTTGGAGGTTGCTGTGAGCTGTGTGACACGATGGCACTCTACCAAGGGCGATAAAGTGAGACTCTGTCTCTACAAACAAAACAAAACAAAACATATATATATATATATATATACATATATATATATATATTTTTTTTTTTTTTAATTAGGTAGAGTCCCTCTTGTGGTTATGTCCCACACACAAAAGGTGTGCCAGACACTCCTACCCTGTGCTAATTCACTAAGAGCACCCCAAACCCCCTCCTCCTTCCTCATTACTTCTCTCCCCAACTTGAATTGAAATGAGTTTTCCTCCTATGTGGGCATGCATCAAATCCTCTACTGGCTTCATATTAGTATTGTGTACATTGGATAATTGCTTATCCATTCTTGTGATACTTACTAAAAAGAGTGTGTTTCAGGGCAGCACCTGTAGCTCAAGGAGTAGGGTGCTGGCCCCATATACCAAGGTGGCAGGTTCAAACTCGGCCCTGGCCAAAAGCTGCAAAAAGAAAAAAAAGAGTGTGTTTCAACTCCATCCAGGATATTACAAAAATGTGAGTCACCATCTTTTTTATGACTAAATAATATTCCGTGATGTGCACATACCACAATTTATTAATCCACTCCTGAGTTGATGGGCATTTAGGTTGTTTCCACATTATGGTGATTATAAATTGAGCTGGGATAAACAATCTAGTGCAAATGTCCTTATGATAAAATGATTTTTTTTCTTCTGGATAGATTCCTAGTAGTGAGTCAAATGAGAGATCTCATTTGAGATCTTTAATGATTCTTTTTTTAAGAATCCTTCTTTAAGAAGATTCTTAAAGAATCCGAAAATGCATTTTTTTTTTTGCTGCAAGCTAAAAAGCTTCTGTACCCCGTATTTCTTTCCAAAAGAGGCTATATTAGTTTGTAGTCCCACCAACAGTGTAAAAGTGTTCCCCTCTCTCCACATCCATGCCAGCAACTGCAGCTTTGGGACTTTGTAATGTATGCTAATCTTACTGGGGTAGGTGATAATCTCAGGGTGGTTTTGATTTGCATTTCTCTGATGATTAGGGACAATGAGCATTTTTTCATATGTTTTTTAGCCTTTCATCTAGTCTTCCTCAGAAAAGGTTTATTCATTCTTGTTGCCCACTGATATATGGGATATATAGACAAGGAAATTCTTAGTAATAAAAACGAAGCTGGAGGCATCACCCTACCAGACTTTAGGTTATATTACAAGTCCATAGTTATCACAAGAGCATGGTATTGGTACAAAAATAGAGACATTGACATTAGGAACCAAATAGAAAACCATGAGATGAATTTAACATCTTATAGCCATCTGATCTTTGATAAACCGAACAGGAGCACACACTGGAGAAAAGAATTCCTATTCAATAAATGGTGCTGGGAGAACTGGACAACCACATGAAAAAGACTGAAACTGGACCTGCACATTTCACCACTCACAAAAACTGATTCAAGATGGATAAGAGATTTAAAACTAAAGCATGAAACAATAAAAATCCTCAAAGAAAGTGTGGGAAAAACACTTAAAGATATTGGCCTGGGGAAAGGTTTTTTTTTTCCAAGACAGAGTCTCACTTTATCACCTTCAGAGTGCTGGGGTGTCACAGCTCACAGAAACCTCCAACTCCTGGTTTTAGGCAATTCTCTTGCCTCAGCCTCCCCAGTAGCTGGGTCTACAGGCACCCGTCACAATGCCCAGCAATAATTTGTTGTAGTTTTGCTGGGGCTGGGTTTGAATCTGCCACCCTCGGTATATGGGGCCTGAGCCCTACCCACTGAGCCATAGGTGCTGCCCAACCTGGGGAAAGATTTTATGAAGAAGACTTCTGTGGCAATTGCAACAACAACAACAAAAATAATTAAATGGAATTTAATTAAACTGAAAAGTTTTGGCCAAACGTGGTGACTCACACTTGTAATCCCAACACTCTGGGAGGCCACGGCAGGCAAATCACCTGAGTTCATGAGTTTAAGACCAGCCTAAGCAAGGGAAAGACCCCATCTCTAAAAATAGCTGAGCATTGTGGCAGGTGCCTGTAGTTCCAACTAATCGGGAGGCTGAAGCAAGAGAATTGCTTGAGCTCAAGAGTTTGGGGTTGCTGTGAGCTATGATGGCATAGCACTCTACTGAGGGTGACAAAGTGAGACTCTGTCTCAAAAAAAAAAAAAAAAAAACCTGAAAAGTTTCTGTATAGCTAAGGAGACAACAATGAAAGCAAACAGACAACCTTCAGAATGGGAAAAGATATTTGCATATTACAAATTGGACAAATGTTTGATAAGTAGGATCTTATAAAGAACTCAAACTAATCAATAAAATAAAATCTTAAGCCACTGGTTCTCAGCCTTCCTGATGCCTTCTAATGCCACGACCCTTTAATACAGTTCCTCATGTTGTGGTGACCCCCAACCATAAAATTATTTTCGTTGCTATTTCATAACTGTAATTTTGCTACTGTTACCAATCATAATATAAATATCTGATATGCAGGATGTAGTTTCATTGTTATAAAGGGGTCACAACCCACAGATTGAGAACTGCTGTCTTAAGCCCTCCAGCATCTCCATTTTTCTGTGACCTCTTTTCCTTCATGAGAGGGAGCCACTTAACAACACTCTAAACTTTCTCTTTCTTCTTGAACAAAATTTCTGTTATAATGAAACTTGTGAGATTACTTTTGCTTTTTATTCATTTTGCCTGTGATACTCTAGTTTTATTTTCAGTCTCCACCTACTTTTTGCTTTCAATTCCCACTGTCCTTGGTTGAACATTCTGAGTAATTGAACCAGGTGACTGGGTTCAGGGAACTAGACCCCCAACCACCAATAATAGTGATGATTAAAGATGTAAAACAGATTTGATTATGTCTGTGACAAAGAGTTTAGTATACATAATAATTGATAATATAGCACCAAGAAATGTTAGATTTTAGGAATTCCATACAGTTCAGAAATAGATATTTATACTATTTTATATAAATATAACTTAAAGTTAAATGCCATTTTATATTTGACTATTTTTTTTTTGCATGGTTTAGTTTATCAGTAAATCTAATACAATTTTTTTTTTATTTTTAGAGACAGAGTCTCAGTTCCAATCCAGCCTGAGCCTGTCAAACAACAATGACAACTGCAACCAAAAAATAGCTGGGTGTTGTGGCGGGCACCTATGGTCCCAGCTACTCAAGAGGCTAAGGCAAGAGAATTGCTTAAGCCCAAGAGGTTTGAGATTGCTGTGAACTGTGATGCCAGAGCATCTACCCAGGGTGACAATAGTGAGACTGTCTCAAAAAAAAGTTAGTTTAAGGTTAAAAGCACTGAATTTAAAATTTTGTTTTCTGAAAGTCTATTACAATATTACAAATATTATTAGTCTAGTAATATTTGTTTAAATAGAATCATAAGTTACTACAAAATAATGAAAATAATGATCATTTATTTAAGACTGGCAGTCATTAGAAGATTTTAAAGGCAATGTAGAAAGTTATATAGGTATAAACCTTAACCCCTAAAATTTAGTTTTTAAAAAACCTAAAGAAGGGTGGTGCCTGTGGCTCAGTCAGTAAGGTGCCAGCCCCACATACCGAGGGTGGCGAGTTCAAACCCAGCCCCAGCCAAACTGCAACAAAAAAATAGCTGGACATTGTGGCGGGTGCCTGTGGTCCCAGCTGCTCAGGAGGCTGAGGCAAGAGAATTGCTAAGCTCAGGAGGTGGAGGTTGCTGTGAGCTGTGTGATGCCACGGCACTCTACCTAGGGCGATAAAGTGAGACTCTGTCTCTACAAAAAAACAAAACAAACAAACAAAAAAAAAAACCTAAAGGAAACACAAGGATTATCTTGATAAAGTATAAACACTTTGTTTCTTTAGACCAGTAACCAAAAAGTAAGGAAAAATCTTTTGTGGGGTGATTGTTTTTTGTGTGGTTTTTATGGGAAGTCCATTTAGATAACTTGGAAGTTAAGCCTTATGAAAAAGGTCATTTGAACTAGTAAAAGTGTGTCTAGGGCCACACTAGATGGAACAGTACAGTATAGAGTAATATGAATAAGTATTCAACTTTCAAAAGCTGGTATTTTGAATAGAGGAACAAATGACTTAGTAATAGCATGAGAATTTTTTTGCCTACCTACATTAAATAAGTTAGATACATTAATAAAGGCCAAAAGTAAAGTATTTATGTAATTTTACCAAGAGTAATATTTTAGGAAAATCTTGTTTTAACCAATACTTTTAAAAATTATAGTCAATCCAATTATATACAAAACCTTTTAATATATTCTTTTTTATGGACCTTATCCCAACTTTTATAGATTATTTATTTATTTATTGTTTATTTTTTATTTATTTATTTTTTGTTTGCTTTTTTCTTTGTAGTTTTTGGCTAGGGCCAAGTTTGAACCCACCACCTCCGGTATATGGGGCTGGTACCCTACTTCTTTGAGCTACAGGTGCTGCCCTTGTATAGATTATTTATAATAGATTTAAGTTTTTTGTTTTGTTTCTAAATTTTCCCTTTTTTAAATAACCACTTATTTTCAGACAGTGTTGCTGGAAATGTTTAGGCTGGAGTCTCAGAGATGAGACCAGCAGTTAGAATGTACTGAGAAGAGGAGGGCTACAGCTCTCTCAGGCATGTAGCAACTTCACTTTATTTCTTACAAGCTTATATACTTTGACAATACATTGTTCTGCATGTATACATCCTAATAGCAAAACCTGCTGGTGAGAAATGGCCTATATGATAAAAATGGAAAGTAACTATAAAAGGAATACAAAGTAATCATAAAACTTAATCAACTATTTATCTGGAAAGAGTAGATGTAACCTTCAACTAAAAATGCACATTAACTTATCTTGATTTTCCCCTCCCCAGGTCCCTTCCAGGAAATTCCAGAGACAATCAGACTCTGCCTTCAGAGTCTGCTTCCTGCATGATTAGCTTTCTAATAACTTTGGAGTGTCTTCAAAAGAACATCCCTTTATGTAGACTCTGGAAAGGTTTCTTCAAGCATAAATCAATGGCACTCGAAGTTACATTGAGGTTACACTTCTCCCTGTTTGTTTATATTCATGTTGTGCATGATGACAGAAAACACAGCTGCTTGGCGGTCACTCACTTGGCAGGCATAGTGGAGCCGTCTGCAGACTAAATAGAAAATAAAACAAATGATAAACACTATAGCAAACAAATCAGCAGATGTTCCAAACAAAGCATTTAACTTAGGTAAAGAATTTAACTTCTCTATTCCTTCAGACAATTCTTTCAATACAGTATCCCCATTAACACGTTCAAGCTTGTGCTGAAACATGGCATATAGCTTTTGTTGTAAGCAAAGACTATCATTAGTTAAATTCTCATGGTTTAACAAATGCTTTTTCACGTTATCCCAAGTGAATTCAGTTGCATTATAAGGAAAAGGAGTGATACAAAATGAAGTCATATTCCAATCACATTGAAACTTAATTTGTTTTTATAAGCTAGACAATTGATCTCCTAACATTACTACTGTTTGTTCCAAATCTAAAAGCTCGTTATGGATTTCTGTGTTAATTTGTCTCTGAGCAGTCCAAAGTTGTTCGGAATTGTGGTGTCATTCAGCAACAAAGTCTTGGGTTTTGATGCTTTTAGTTAGAGCGACTCCTGAAGCAGCAGCAGCAGCAGCAGTGACAGCAATTATCTCCAAAATAGCTGCTATTAGAGTACCAATGAAATGCTTAGCTCATTTCAAGACCTTCTTGGCTATTATCTGAAGGATGGACAATGCAGGGGATTCTTTCCAAGGATGGGAAAGCTTCACTGGCAGCCAAATACCTGTTCTTGCTCTTAAAAGATATATCTGCTCTTTGGAAACATCAAACTGAATAGAACTGTTAATGCAAGTATACATAACACAGGGTTGTGAACACCGGATTTCTCTATTGGTTTTGTTGTAATAAATAGGACCGTTGAGCCCTATACAAAAGGCAGCCTTAAACAGGCTTGCACATGATGAATTGTATCTCTAGTAAAGTTTAAGGTATAATCTTTACTTTGCTGATCGTGATATAATCCTCCTACCCATGCCTGAAGAGGGCGGAGTCCAGCCCCAACTTTTCATAAATGATTTTGTTTAGGGTATTTTAATAATCCAGGAGAAGGAGGAGAAAATCCTCCATCTTTCCACATAACATGACTAGATGCTTTGGTGGAAATTGATGTATGATTTTTCTTCCATCTTAGGGGTTTTAAAGAATCCTGAGTATGTGCAAAACCTCCAGGGCTCCAATCTATGATGCTTCCATAGGAAGTATTAACAACTAAAAACGCACTTTCACCTTTACATTTTGTCCAATGCACCCATTCACTTATTTGTGAAATGTTGTGCATTTGACAAAGAGGTAACTCAGGAGAAGCCAAAATATCATTGAACTTTGTTCCATTAGTAGAGAGGGCTGATAATAGATACATTTTTATCTGTGGAGATTCACTGGAATTGCAATTTATACTTATCCAAGCTTGATATGTAAAAGTTAAACAATGAGGCTGATTACCAAAGCAAATGGGTGGACCACTGACACCAGTATATAATTGCAAAGCATCATGCCTTCCTTGTTAGGTTTTAAAGGATCATGAGTGTCACAAGATCCAAGAAGCCAAGAGGAATCATTCATAGAAACAGGAACACTTGGTTCAAACCAGCTGACTCCGCTCAGTAGAGGAGGATTTGAGATATATGTCCAATATTCATATGGTTGGGCACTTACCTGAGTTGTGAGGAGTGAAAGCATAGCCAGGAACAAAGTAAGTGTGGTCAGAGGTTGTTATTCTGAGCTACCAGATCCTCTGCTTGGTGACAAAACTTCTGCACTTGACTCCAAGTCATCTCCGGAGCATTTAGATGTGGGGCAGCGCTGTCTTGATTTTCTTATTCTGCTGGCTCAAAGTCACCTGTGCAAACAGTTCGTTCAAGATTTGTGGGCCTGAGGGGCAGAGCAAGATAGCAGCCGAGTAACAGCTTCCTTGCGGCTGGGCACGGTGAGACTGGGGAGAGAGGACTTCAGGCATCTCTGGCAGGTGGGATCTACCTAGGAACTTCCCCTTGGGGACACAGGGACACAGCGTGAGGCTTCTGGACACCCTGAGGAAGGCAAAAGCAGCGGAGACTGGGCAAGTGGTTGCATCTGTTTGTTTGGTCTGATCCTGTCGGCGGCTATGGGTGGGGCAACAGTGGGACTGCAGGCTGGAAAGGCCTTGCCTGTGAGCTGTTTGGGTTTCTTTTGGACTTGGCACTTGGTTGAACTGCCTTGGGAGAACTTGGGCAGGAGTGTGGGGGGTTTTGAGTGTTGCCTGGGGCCCCAGACTAGGCCACT
>CAUYRH010083869.1:0-15423 GCA_963574655.1 Perodicticus potto | reverse complement strand
GGCAGGTACCTGTAGTCTCAGCTACTTGGGAAGCGGAGGCAAGAGACTCGCTTGAGCCCAGGAATTGGAGGTTGCTGTGAGCTGTGATGCCACAGCACTCTATCCAGGGTGACAGCTTGAGGCTCTGTCTCAAAAAAAAAACGAGTCCACCAGAAGAGCACCTTCCTTGGAGTCAACCCAGCCTCCTCTCCGAGGCAGTTAGCACCATCCTTCATGACCCCAGCCTGTTCTTTTGCCAGAAAGGCTGCTGGGGTAGGTGGTAGGAGGGTTATTTGAATTTACCCACAATTCTGCTGTAATATAGACACACAGCCTTTAAATGTTATGTTAGTGTTTCCAAAAAGCACCATTCCAATAGACTGATGGCATGTTAAATGATGTTAGGAGGTATATAACATTTTTCATTTTAATGGTTACGTGTTTTAGTGTGAACTTGAAAAAAATGAAATTAGCACTCCAATGGTTATTTTAAGGATATTATTTAGAATGAGGCTAAGTAATAAGATTTAATTACAAACTTTAAATAGTGGCAATAGTATAGGTGATACAAAAATTGGGCAAAATTCATGAAGTCGGTTTTTAGATGGCTCAAAGTTCGAGAAAAAGAGACATCCATCCTACCTTGCACCAGTTAGACAAATTGACCAATGTACATGAAAAGTTTAAACAGTATGTTAAAATCTTAGCGGTAGCCTAGCCTTCCATAGTGCTAGGAGCTATGGAACCAGAAAGCCCAAGTTCAGAGCCTAGCTTTATCATTTACTTAGCTATGATCTTGGACAAATCTTTATCTGTGAAATAGAAAAAAAAAATTCTATCTCATAAGATTGTTCTAGTTACAAATGATGCTTTTAAAATATTTAGCATAGGGCGGCACCTGTGGCTCGTGGGTAGGGTGCCAGCCACATATACCGAGGGTGGCAGGTTCAAACCTGGCCCCTGCCAAACTGCAACAAAAAAATGGCCAGGCGTTGTGGCGGGCGCTGGTAGTCCCAGCTACTCAGGAGGCTAAGGCAAGAGAATCGCCTAAGCCCAGGAGTTGGAGGTTGCTGTCAGCTGTGACGCCACAGCACTCTACCGAGGGCGATAAAGTGAGACTCTGTCTCTACAGAAAAAAAAAAGAATCAGTAAAAAAAAAAAAAAAAAAAAAAAATAGCCAGGCATTGTGGCAGGTGCCTGTAGTCCCAGCTACTTAGGAGGCTGAGGCAAGAGAGTGGCCTAAGCCCAGGAGTTGGAAGTTGCTGTGAGCTGTGTGACACCACAGCATTCTACTGAGGGTGATTAAATGAGACTTTGTCTCTACAAAAAAAAAATAATAATAAAATATTTAGCATAGCACCTACCATATAGCACATGCTTAGAAAGTAGGAGTGATTATAAATGTAAAGGACTCATTTCTAAAGTAATCTACCTGTCCTGGAGATTACCTTCCAGGAAGATGTAGTCCAAATAGTACATTTAGCTCTAGGTTGTAAATTTGCTCCTGTAGAAATATGCCTGCTGACACAAATGCAAACACAAAAATTACATGCAATATATTTTATTTTGAGACAAAGTCTCACTCTGTCACCCTGGGTAGAATGCCATGGCATCATAGCTCACAGCAACCTCCAAGTCTTGGATTCAAAGATCCTCTTGCCTCAGCCTCCTGAGTAGCTGGGACTACAGGCACCTGCTACAATGCCTGGCTAGTTTTTCTATTTTTAGTAGAGATGGAAGTCTTGCTCTTGCTCAGGCTGGTCTGGAACTCCTGAGTTCATGTGATCCACCCACCATGGCCTCCCAGAGTGGGAGGATTACAGGCATGAGCCACTGCATAACATTTTTAAGGTATTCCAGGTGCTGAAGTGATGCCTCCTTTAAACATATCCTGCACTCCCCATAAATCTGGTAAACTACAATGAGAACAAGGGTATCAAGAGATACCTCCATCTGCTTCCACCATGGGGAGGCCCAGAGGCATCCCACCTTCTGGGTACATTCCTAAACCAGACTGATTCTCTCTGGGTGCCTCTTAATATACAGGCCATCACAACTTTATTCCCTATGTGGGCAGAAAGCAAATAAGGTCTTAAGGGCCCACCCGTGCCTCCATACTGAGTGACTGGCTTGTTCTCCCTGCCCTATCTCTGAACTGCACAGGCTGACCTTGCAATTTTTAACCCAGTGTTGATGGAGCTGGGTAAACTCAAGTGCCTAACAAATGTACATGGAAAACTGTGGGCCCCGATAAGCTGCTGATACGGTGTGCCTGCACTGCCGCCAGTTCTATTTAAACACTGATAGACCCTTGGGCAAACAAGAAACCCTTTGTGCTCTGAACATCCACAGCTGCCATCTGCAGTCCAATCTGGACATGGCCAAGCCTCACGGTGGGTAGAAGAGAGGGTGAGGGAGAGGTGAACTTTTCCTGCGCTTTATCAGATAAATGCACACAGGCAGGATCAAGGCTTCAGGGCTGGGGCTCTGAAACTCCCACCCCGCTCCCCCCACCACCACTTCCCAGTGATCTCTTAACAATTGAGATTTAGAAAAAAATTTCTAGAAGTTCCACCGCACATCATTCAAGCAGGACATGTGGGTTAGCTCAAACCATGATAAATGACTCATATTAGAAGAAGGGGAAAGCTAGTGAGTTTACCTGTGTGCACTCTTATAGCCCAGAAGAAAGTCAAGCTCAAGTGCAAAGAAATTCCAAGAAAATCAGATTGCTTTGGGCCTGAGGACAGGGTTGTTTTGTTTGTTTGTTTTTCATAATCATTTGAGTGCTGGCATATTTATTAAATAGCTTTTATAAAGTTATACTTTTGAATTTGAACTTTTTTTTTTTTGAGAGAGAGCCTGAAGCAGTCACCCTGGGTAGAGTGCTGTGGTATCACAGCTCACAGCAACCTCTAACTCCTGGGCTCAAGCGATTCTCCTGCCTGTCTCCCAAGCAGCTGGAACTACAGGCGCCTGCCACAATGCCCGGCTATTTTTGGTTGCAGCCGTCGTTGTTTGGTGGGCCTGGGCTAGATTCAAACCCGCCAACTTAGGTGTATGTGGCTGGCGCCATAGCCACTTGAGCCACAGGCGCAGAGCCTGAACTTTTTTCTTTAATATGTGGATTAGAGCCTTGCTCATTAAAAGTTGGTTATCTTGGCCAGGCAGTTTGAGCATCACCTGGGTGCTCATTATAAGCCCCAGCCTAGACCTCCTAAACCAGAATTTGCATTTGTACAAGATCCCAGGCAATTCCTATGCATGTTGAAGTTGAGAAGCACTGGAATGAAGCATTTATTTATAAAGCTACTGAAAAGGCATATTAAAAGATAGTAAAAGATTATAAATTTTTTACTTTTGGGTTTGCAATAGATATCTTGACTAAACATTGAGTATGAAAAAGTTCAATTTAAAGGATGAGACCAATAACAATATTTATAAATTCTCAAATCTAAACAAAGAAATATTTCCTACAGATGATGCAGAATATATGACATCAAACGAGCAACCTCAGCTCTCTTCTCTGACATGAGGACGTGCTCTTCCCGTGAAGTCTTGCATCTGTACGTATTAGAAGGCTGGCATTTTAAGAGGTTAAAAAAAGTACTCCATTTAGCACTATTGACAGAAGGCAGACTTTTAAAAATCAAAGTTAAAATGTCTCTATAGTGAACATGGATTTCTTTTTGTGTGTGTGTGTGTAGAGACAGAGTCTCACTTTATCGCCCTCAGTAGAGTGCTGTGGCATCACACAGGTCACAGCAACCTCCAACTCCTGGGCTTAGGCGATTCTCTTGCCTCGGCCTCCCGAGTAGCTGGGACTACAGGTGCCCGCCACAAGCCCGGCTATTTTTCTGTTTTGCTGTTTGGCCGAGGCCAGGTTTGAACCCGCCACCTTCAGTATATGGGGCCGGCGCCCTACTCAATGAGCCACAGGCGCCGCCCATGAACATGGATTTTTAAATTTAAAAATGGATTAAATTTTTAATCCATTTAATGGGGCTGGGGAAGTATTGGTTAGTGGTTAAGAGTGCCCAGGTTTGGCTGGGCACGGTGGACTCATGCCTGTAATCCTAGCGCTCTGGAGTAATCCTTGAGCTCAGGAGTTCAAGACTATCCTGAGCAAGAGAGACATCCCATCTCTAAAAATATCTGGGCGTTGTGGCCGGCGCCTGTGGTCCCAGCTACTCGGGAGGCTGAGGCAAGAGGATTGCTTGAGCCCAAGAGTTTGAGGTTGCTGTGAGCTATGATGCCACAGCACTCTACCGAGGGTGATAAAATGAGACTCTGTCTCAAAAAAAAAAACAAAAAAATAGTGCCTGGGTTTGAATTCTTGGTCTATATACTATGTGACCTTACCTACCTTGCTATACCTCTCTGGAAGCCAGCTCCCTTAGTGTAAAATGGGGATAATTAGCACTGCTATTGTTAGAATTTTAGAGGATTAAGAGATTCTGTATGAAAAGCACTTTAACAGCATTTAAACACAATAAATAAGCTATTTATTGTATTATTTATTCTATTAATAGTAAGCTATTAAAAGAAAGTTAGCATTGTGATCCTGTCTCAAGATGTCATTTTCCTTCACTGAGAGAGTGTAGACACGGGACCTTGTCCTATCTCTGTCTAGCACTAGCTCAAAGAGCCTTTGAGTCACTTCATCTATGCCTCATTGAGTCTTTGCTGGAAACAGGACTCAGATTATCAGCTGTTCCTGCCTCATGGTCTTGGAGGGAGGATAAAAACAAAAAACCCAGTGTTACAAGCTCTGAGGGGAGCATGGAACTGAAGTCAAGCTGCAGGTGAGGTGGTGGAGGTACACTAATGAGGGAGAACACGCCTCTCTCCCTCGGGCCTGCTCTGTGCCTGCAGATCAGAATCTCCCCATTTCTACCCTCAAGAGGGGGAAGAGAAAGGAATAAGTGTTAAAGATGGATCAAGAAGGGGTGGGAGAATAAAAAGAAGAAAGAAAAGGTGTGTTCAATGGAAAACTGAGTGCTGCATCATTCAGTGAACGATGTTTTTGAAATTATAAAATAATTTTTATATTTTCTCTGAACCAATGTTTTTGAAATTATAAAATAATGGTAATAGTACTACTTACCTCGAAGGGTTAGGAAGATGGTTAAATGAGGTAATGCCTGCAAAGAATGAAGCAGGAAGGCTGGGTGCAGGGTTTCAAGCTTGTAATCCCAGCACTTTGGGAAGCTGAGGTGGGAGTTTCCCTTGAGGCCAGGAGATGAAGACCAGCCTGGGCAACATAGCAAGACCCCATCTCTATACAAAAAGTAGGAAAAGTGGGGCGGCGCCTGTGGCACAGTGAGTAGGGCGCTGGACCCGTATACGAAGGGTGGTGGGTTTGAACCTGGCCCTGGTCAAACTGCAACAACAACAAAAAAGTATAGCTGGGCATTGTGGTGGGCGCCTGTAGTCCCAGCTACTTGGGAGGCTGAGGCAAGAGATTCCTCTAACCTCAAGAGCTGGAGGTTGCTGTGAGTTGTGATGCTACAGCACTCTACCAAGGGCGACAAAGTGAGACTCTGTCTCTAAAAAAAAAAAAAAAAAAGTGGGAAAAGTTAGCTGAGTGTGTTGGCACATGCCTATAGTCCTAGTACTTGGGAGGCTAAGGTGGAAGGGGCCGTTGAGCCCAAGAGTTGAGGTTTTAGTGAGCTATGATTGTGCAACTACACTCCAGCCCAGGTGACAAAGTGAGAACTTGTCTCTTAAAAAAAAAAAAAACCAGGCTGGGCATGGCAGCTCACGCCTGTAATCCTAGGACTCTGGGAGGCCAAGGCAGGAGGATCACTTGAGCTCAGGAGTTCAACACCAGCCTGAGCAAGAGTGAGACCCCGTCTCAATGAAAAATAAAAAAATTAGCCAGGTCTTGTGGTGGTTGCCTATAGTCCCAGCTACTCAGGAAGCTGAGGCATAAGGATGCTTGAGCCCATGGGTTTGAGGTTGCTGTGAACTAAGCTCATGCCACAGCATTCTAGCCTGGGGCAAGAGTGAGGCTCTGTTTATAATATATAAATTAATTAATTAATAAAAAGGAAGGTACTTAGTACATGGTAAATGCTCAATATATGGTAACCATTACTGTCTATGATAATTATCTGTATCATAAATATATATATATGTATATATATTTTTTGAGACAGAGCCTAAAGCTGTCACCCTGGGTAGAGTGCCATTGCATCATAGCTCACAGCAACCTCCAACTCCTGGGCTCAAGCAATTCTCCTGCCTCCACCTCCCAAGTAGCTGGGACTACAGGTGCCCGCCACAACGCCTGGCTATTTTTTGTTGCAGCCATCATTGTTGTTTGGCAGGCCTGGACTGGATTCAAATCCGCCAGCTCAGGTGTATGTGGCTGGCGCCTTAGCTGCTTGAGTCACAGGCGCCGAGCCCACAACAATATGTTTACTGTAGGTTTAATCCCTGGGGTGAAGGA
Source organism: Perodicticus potto (assembly GCA_963574655.1). Taxonomy (NCBI): domain Eukaryota; kingdom Metazoa; phylum Chordata; class Mammalia; order Primates; family Lorisidae; genus Perodicticus; species Perodicticus potto. The sequence continues at coordinate 8,990 of CAUYRH010083869.1, read as the reverse complement.
ATTTTTTTTTTTTTTTTAGAAAGAGTCTCACTTTGTTGCCCTCAGTAGAGTGCCTTGGCATCATAGCTCACAGCAACCTCAAACTCTTGGGCTCAAAGCGATTCTCTTGCCTCAGCCTCCCAAGTAGCTGGGACTATAGGTACCCACCACCACGCCCAGCTATTTTTAGAGATGGGATCTCACTCTTGCTCAGGCTGGTCTCAAACCCCTGAGCTCAGGTGATCCATCTGACTCAGCCTCCCAGAGTGCTAGGATTACAGGCGTGAGTGACAGCTCCCAGCTGGTCGGGGTCAAGGAATTTGATGTGAGTTTTTTTTTTTTTTTTTGTAGAGACAGAGTCTCACTTTATCGCCTTTGGTGGAGTGCCATGGCGTCACACAGCTCACAGCAACCTCCAGTTCCTGGGCTTAGGCGATTCTCTTGCCTCAGCCTCCCGAGTAGCTGGGACTACAGGCGCCCGCCACAACGCCTGGCTATTTTTCTGTTTTGCAGTTCGACCGAGGAGGCCGGGTTTGAACCCGCCACCTTTGGTATGTGGGGTCGGCTGTCCTACCACGGCACTCTACCAAGGGCGATAAAGTGAGACTCTGTCTCTACACACACACACACACAAAATTTAATGTCTAACATAATCAGACTGACTTAATAAGAGAATTCATCTCACTGTACTGTACTACTATATATACCAGTACTACACTATATAAAAATAATAAATTCATACAAACAAGGCTGACATAAGAATAAACACTTGATTTTTGGAGGTAGTGGGATTGGAAGTGACTTTTTGGGTTTATTGGTGTTTTTTGCAAAATAGGGTATTTTTGAAGCCTCCGTAAGATCTAGTGGGGGAAATGTATAATGATCTAACACTTTTAGGCAAAGGCAGAAATGAGTTGGGGTGTTCACTGAGGGTGGTGGTTTTCAAACCATTTTTTCAGCTGCAGGACCCCTTTTGTAAACAAAATATTACAACCCCAATATAGTAACATAAAGCAAATAAATACTTTTAACAAGTAAATCAACATGTATGTTCCATTTTAATACTTTCTCTTCTTGGGTCTATGAATGAGAGCACCAATTACCACACAGGTCGAATATACATTTGAATATACATTTTCTTACATAAATGATTCGAGATGCACTTAAAAGACAAAATTGCAGTTAAAAGTTTACAGAATCCTAGTGTTTGGTGGAAGATTGTTCAGAACCACCAAGGGAATTATAAAACTCAGGCCTCGCCCTTGTCTGGTGCGTTTTCCTACAGGTCCCAAGGGGGCCGCACATCCTCACACAAGCCCTCTGAGATCAGCGATAGTAAGGAGGAACAGTGAGTGGAGGACACCCCACTGTCTTCTGCTCAGTGACCCAGCCACAGTAACAGAAGGAGCATGAAGGGGGGAGCCTATGAACTCTGCGACAAAGGCCTCTGTGAAAAGCTCCCCAGATCTCTAATACAGGGGAAAACGCAGGTTCTACCTGGGCAGGCTTGGATTTGCAGGGGTGGGGTGGGGACTCAGACACACAGGCTGGGACACCTATTAGGGGTACTCAGGAAAGTTCCCTGGAGGGCTTCAGGAAGAGAGATAAAACACTACACGTGGTCCTCCTGTTGAGTGGCGCTACGTGGGAGGAGAAGAGAGGCAGACAGTTACTAGGGTTAGTGGCCCAGGCCCTCAGAGAAAGGGAAGAGAAAGTGGCCACTGAGAAAATGGCCCCATCTGTGGGCGGCGCCTGTGGCTCAGTCAGTAAGGCGCTGGCCCCATATACCCAGGGTGGCGGGTTCAAACCCGGCCCCGGCTGAACCGCAACAACAACAACAAAAAAAGCCAGGCATTGTGGCGGGCGCCTGTGGTCCCAGCCACTCGGGAGGCTGAGGCAGGAGAATCGCCGAAGCCCAGGAGTTGGAGGTTGCTGTGAGCTGTGTGACGCCATGGCACTCTACTGAGGACAATAAAGTGAGACTGTCTCTACATAAATAAATAAATAAATAAATAATAAAAAAAGAAAATGGCCCCATCTAAAGCTGTGTAGGCATTTCAGGACAGGAAAGGCAAAGAGAAGAAAGAATGATCTAAGAAGTACTGCAAACATGGCTGGGGGAGGAGAACAGAGGCAGGTGCTGAAGGTCTGTGGAGAGCAGGGAGCGCAGCGAGAATGTGAGCACGCGCAGAAAGAAACCAAGCACAGGATAATAAGTTCAAAGGATGCTTTGAAGACCTAAATCCACACAAAGATGGAATATGGCAAGTCTTGTAATATAATACAAGAAAAAAGAGAGGCCCGAGTTTCAGCCTATAGAACCCAGGGAAGGAAATGAGAACACAGTTTACTGGATTTTTGGAGTGTTTTGATGTGACCAAGTGTGGAAGAATTATTTGCCAGGGGGAGGGAGGCTTTGGTTGCCTGGTGGTAAAGAATGTGATATAATCCCTTTTATAGTAATCTGTGAGGATCAAATGAACATGTATATAAGTTCCTACCTAAATATGTGATGGTATTATAGGAAAAGCAAGAGTAAATCATATCCATTCTCATCTGGGCTGCAGGAATTTGGGAGGAAAATAGTGGTCTGATTTATCAGGGATGGTCGAATGATAGCCTTTTAGAAAGAAGGAGAAGAAAGGCAGAATTTACGAACACTGTATGGTTCTGAGAAGGAAATGAATGCCCTTGTTTTGAACGCTAGGTTTGGACTTTTAATGTCCTGTCCTTGGACTCAATGCTGAACCTGGTCAAAGAGCAACCAGATGACCTGAGATTATGAAACCACCCTTTATAAAGTTAATGAAAGGCCATAAAGTGGGAACTGCTGCAGGGACCTGAACTCTGTGCAGGTATAGGCACAGTTAGAATATGCACATATATACAGCTATTGTTCCCTAGCTTGCTTTATTGTAATCGCTTTCTACTCAGGAGTCACATAGCCCATGGTTATGAAGATTCTTAGTTCTACTCACTGCTCCCATAATAGCATCACCCTTGTAAAACATAAGGCTGATCGTTGAGATATTTTCCAGACCCTGCATTCTGATGGATCAACTGACCCAACCAGACCATATCAAGGAACCAATTGAACTGGTCCTGTGACCTGGGAACTGAATCAGCTCAAGAAGACAATTTCTGCTTCCCGATTCTATGAGTTCATCCCCAGCCAATGAGTGGACACAATTCCCAAGCCCTTTGCTCATAAAACTACCTTTAAAGCTCTTTCTTGGCTGGTGGTGCCCCTAGCTCAGTGTGTAGGGTGCTGGCTGCATATAATGGGGCTGGCGGGTTCGAACCCAGCCTGGGCCAGCTAAACAACAACAACTGCAATGAAAAAATAGTCGGGTGGTGTAGCGGTTGCCGGTAGTCCCAGCTACTTGGGAGGCTGAGGCAAGAGAATTGCATAAGCCCAGAAACTGAGGTTGCTGTGAGCTGTGACAGCAAAGCACACTATTGAGGGTGACAAGGTGAGACTCTGTCTCAAAAAAAAAAAAAAAAGGCTCTTTCTTGCCTGGGCTTGGTGGCTCACATTAGTAATCCTAGCATTCTGGGAAGCCAAGGCAGTGGATTACTTGAGCTCAGGAGTTTGAGACTAGCCTCAGCAAGAGCAAGTCCCTGTCTTTACCAAAAATAGAAAAAAAAAAAACCCCCAAACCAAAACTAGCCAGCCTTTGTGGCAAGTGCCTGTAGGCCCAGCTACTCAGGAGGCTGAGGCAGGAGGATCACTTGAGCCCAGGAGTCTGAGGTTGTTGTGAGCTAGGTTGATGTCATGTGGCAACAGAGTGAGACTCTGTCTCCCCCAAAATAAATAAAATAAAAATCCTTTCTTCCAAATTCTCTGGGAGACAGATTTAAGGAATTCTTCCTGTTCCCTTACAGGGTGCCTGTGATATTAAACTCTTTCGCTGCTGTCTCACTATACGGCTTCCTCTTGAAGAAAGTGAACCCGATTCTGCTGTAACGATTACACAGCTAGTAAGTGCAAAGTGAGGGCTCAAGCTCTGGCCCAGCAGACTGCTGCTTACCTTTCCCCCAGCATCTGGTTTTCCAGGTCCTGGCCTCACAACACCCTGAGATATTCTGAGATGTCCTCCCTCCATCTTTCACGGCTGTTTGGGGATAACCTCTCCAGGTGGCAGTCATCTGTCCTTTGAGGGTATTTGATTTTATAAAGATCTTTAAAAGTGCCTTTCTGGGAAAATTAAATTGGCAGCAAGTCATCATAGCTTGAAAAGTAAAAAGCTTCTTTCATCACTATGCAAATAAAGCAGGGAAACATTCTTACATAATAAGATATCCAAGAAAGAAGGAAAGCACTTTGTCTTAGGTCCTACCCTACCCCAACCCCAGTCTGGAACTTCCTTGTGGTCAGAGGCTGTCTTGTACAAACCTTTATATACACTGTATTTAGCACAAGGTCATATACATTATCATGGGCTAATAAAAAATAATATTTATCAAACGAAGGCTCAAAACAACTGTATGCAAGAAGCCAGAGTACAATTATTTATAAAATATAAAAACTGTCAATTTTCATTACATTATAATAATATGATTTATTATTACTTCTGACACAGTTGATTATCCAAATTTCATCTGTGATTCTCACTTAGTGGAATAAAATGCCTTGGATAGAGGTGAAGCCAAGGCCATGTGGAATTTTTTTTTTTTTTTTAAATTATTGGGTAGCCTGAAAGATTTGGAAGACCTTTTATTTTATTTTATTTTTTGCAGTTTTTGGCCAGGGCTGGGTTTGAACCTGCCACCTCCAGCATATGGGGCCGGCGCCCTACTCCTCTGAGCCACAGGCGCCGCCCAGCCATGTGGAATTTGAAGATGTAGTGAACATTTCTTGGCTTCTCTTCAGCTGTCTGATGTCACCAAAGAAATACTCTAGAGGGCTGGCTTGGATAAACTTATGACCTCTGTTTGGCCGTGTGTTCCTAAAAATTTTATGGGAAGGTCACTAATAAACTAAGTGTGTAAATGCTCCACCATCTAGTTAAAAAATAACTTAACTGCTACTGGGGCTGACTTACACTACACATTTTCTGCAAAACACATTTATTTACCTTTCCTTCTAATAAAATACACCCAGCAATAAATAAAAGGCAGTAAAAGTATCCATGGTTTGCCATTAAACTTGATATATTTTTAATGACAAGTTTTAGTATACTGTTTTTGGAAGGATCGGGTATTTGAAAATAAGCACCCAATAAAGACATGATTGAGATTGGCACCAAGGTACAAATAGAATCATTTGTCCTAAGTACAGTGTCTGTACTCAGAGAATTAAAATGTCTCCCTCTGAAAGCTCAGATTGCACTTAAAATGGTCAATATACTTCTAGCAATGAGTCATTTGTATAAAAATACCACAATAAACATATTATAGTCTTTTTGGATTGTTTTGTTTTTGTTTCTTTTAAGTTGAAACTACAGTCTGGTGAATTCAGTTCATCTAGATTCTCTTATATAAGTGCTACAGTGGCAGGGAGAGAGCCTTTGGAATTTCAGACATTTTTTCCTTTCTTTTTTGTAAAGAAAACCTCTCAAGAGGGTACCTACCCACTTCTTCCAGACACAACCATATGTAAAGCAAAGTGACCCAAATAAAGGAGGAATTCTTTTCAAAATCCTTAGTCATTCTTAGGTTTATTCTTCAGTTTAGGCCAATCCTTGTTAATGGGGGTTCCTAGCAATTAGGTGGCAACCTTATTCTGTGGGTCTAAGGGTTAAAGCAAGAGAACGGAACAAAAGGAACTGATTTGCAGACCTGACTTCATCCCCACCCCTCCTCCTCATGCACCTCATCTTTTTTTCCTTCTCCCGTAGTCTCTTAGACTTAGAGGAAGAATTATTAAAGGTAACACGAGGGAATGCCACCTAAACAAAATCTCTCTTTGGAGTCAACAAAGGTTTGAAAACAGTTCCAGAAACTTAGAGCATGGTTTTTTGGTCTTCTTATTCTGGAATTCTTGGCTAAGCATAATTTATTTGGATTTTTGGATCTTCAAAAAAAAAAGTGGCAGTACATGAATAAGCCACCCAAATTAGGTTTACAATTGTAGATATACTCCTTTCCCTCTTGCAGACAATTTCGGACAATGCTCCCCAAAGGTCACCCATTAAAGGAAGCATAGCCTGGGAAGGGCAGACATGACATCTGTTGAACTTACTGTTCCATCTTACTGACATGGGCCATGGGCAAAACTCTAGAGCTCGAGGGAGCCTCCTACTTCATTCCTTTTCTTTTATCCTTACTCCATTCCAGACAGAGGAGGAGCTGCCCTGTGTTTAAAGACCTCCAAGGGAGTCCCCAGTAACTCTTAGCCAAATATTTAGGAATTAATTTCCCTGTACCCTTTGTTCTGGATACATATCCCTTCCCTCAGCCCTGCCACAAAGAAGAGGAAAATATTGTAGCCTTGAGTTTCAAGAATGGTGTCATAGCTAACAGCAATTGTAAACTCTTGGGCTCAAGAGATCCTCTTGCCTCAAAGTCTTCCAAGTAGCTGGGACTACAGGTGCCTGACCCAACACATGGCTAGTTTTCCTCTAGAGGGGATCTCGCTCTTGCTCAGGCTGGTCTCAAGCTCCTGAGTTCAGGCAATTCACCCACATTGGCCTCCCAGAGTGCTGGGGTTAGAGGCATGAGCCACGCTGCCCTGCCTGACAAAATAATTCTTAATCTTTTTTTTTTTTTTTGAGTCTTACTTTGTCGCCCCCAGTAGAGTGCCATGGAGTCACAGCTTATAGCAACCTCAGACTCTTGGGCTCAAGCAATTCTCTTGCCTCAGCCTCCCAAGTAGTTGGGATTCCAGGTGCAACAATGCCCAGCTATTTTTAGAGGTGGGGTTTTGCTCTAGCTCAGGCTGATCTCCAATTCGTGAGCTCAGGCAATCCACCCACCTCAGCCTCCCAGAGTGCTAGGATTATAGGCTTGAGCCACTGTGCCTGGCCCCTAATAATTCTTAATCTTACCCAGTGATTAATGCCATGAAAATATGTATTTTAATGAAAAACTCACTATGCTAACGTATAAAGTATAGATACACATATTCTGCAAGCTTATCCTATTCAACCTTCCTCTATGGAAAGTGAAGATTAAAGATGAGTTACTTTAGCCATTATCCTTATCCTTACTTGGAAGCTTTGTGCAAATGTAGGAACCAAGCCTGACTATTTATAATTCAATAGGATGGACATTGGAAAAACATACAAAAATTAATTTCATCCTAGAGAACTGCTAAAGCACAAAAGAGCTTCAGGCCAAAAATAGGTTGTACAGATTAAACTCCATTTCACACATATGCTTCCCAGACAAGATAGTTACCCGAGAAGAGCAAAAATGATTTTTGTTACACACAGATCTATGGCTTGAGAGCCACTGAGTCAAATCTAGAAAAAAATGGGACTGCTAACTTTGCTTCTTCAGGCCACCAACACCCACTACTTTTAATGGCTATGTGTAACCAAACCATGCTAATAATACAAGGGTTGGTAGAACTGTTGACCCATCCAGTGGCTCATTTACTAATTGACCTGCAATTTGAGTTGAAATATAAACCAGAAATAAATCATATATGTAAAAATACTGGCTCAGTGGGCAGCGCCTGTGGCTCAGTGAGTAGGGTGCCGGCCTCGTATACCAAGGGCTCAAACCCGGCCCCGGCCAAACTGCAACAAAAAAATAGCTGGGCGTTGTGGTGGGTGCCTGTAGTCCCAATTGCTCAGGAGACTGAGGCAAGAGAATCGCCTGAGCCCAGGAGTTGGAGGTTGCCGTGAGCTGTAATGCCTTAGCTCTCTACTGAGGGAGATAAAACGAGACTCTGTCTCTAAAACAAACAAAAAAATACTCAATGTTGATAATCAGAGAAAAAAAGCAACATACTAAAATGATCACAATGACATGTAAGCAGACCAACTGCCAAATATACCCAGTGAAATGTTCTGTCAAAATAAAGGCTAGGAATCAGGAAGCAGATGGTAACATTCTTTCTAAAAACCTCACTTAAGGAACATTTTAGGCACTTCTGTTTCCCAAATGAAAAGAGGGGTGTTTCATCTAGAGTAACTCTAGCTTCACCATGATAATAGGTTGCTGGGATCCTCTCCACTTGGCTCAGGAAGTAACCTGGCTTAAAATGAGGTGCAGGTGGGGAGGGGCAGCTCTCAGCAGAAGCATGAATGCAAACCAATCATGCAAGGCGACCTCACTGCAGCCCTGGCATTTTGGATGAATTTCAGAAAAGAGGCTGGGTTTCAGAATCAGAAGGCATCACTTCCTTAGCTCTTCACTTTTTTTTTTTGTAGAGACAGAGTCTCACTTTATCGCCCTTGGTAGAGTGCCTGGCATCACAAAGCTCACAGCAACCTCCAACTCCTGAGCTTAGGTGATTCTCTTGCCTCACCCTCCTGAGTAGCTGGGACTACAGGTGCCTGCCACAATACCTGGCTATTTTTCTGTTTTGTAGTTCAGCCGAGGCCGGGTTTGAACCCTCCACCTTCAGTATATGGGGCCAGCGCCCTACTCGTTGAGCCACAGGCACCACCCAGCTCTACACTTTTTCTAATCACGCTTTGGGAGTCACCTTCTCTATTTGAAAATTTTGTTTTAGATTTTGTTTTGTTTTGTTTTTTTGAGACAGAGCCTCAAGCTGTCACCCTGGGTAGAGTGCTTTGGCATCACAGCTCACAGCAACCTCCAAAGCCTGGGCTCAAGCGAGTCTCCTGCCTCGGCCTCCCAAGTTGCTGGGACTTTAGGCACCCGCCACAAGGCCCATATTGCTTTAAAGATGGGGTCTCATTCTTGCTCAGGCTTGTCTCTTTTTTTTTTTTTTTGATTTATTTTGCAGGGTTTTTTTTTTTTTTTTTTTTTTTTTTGGCCGGGGGCTGGGTTTGAACCCCCCCCCGCGGGCAGTTGGGTGTGGCGCCCGACTCACTGTGCCACAGGGGCTGCCCGCCGGGGCGTGGCCAACTCCTGCACCCAAGCCAACCCCCCAC
>CAUYRH010083867.1:0-10200 GCA_963574655.1 Perodicticus potto | reverse complement strand
CAGAAGCACTTATTCAGTGATGCTAAAAGAAAACCATATTAGGATTTTTCTAGCTGTTTCCTAAATAATAACTTCAAACTTTCTTTTGGCTCACAAGTGTAGGTGGTCTGTGGTTGGCTGTCTTCACTGCCTGCCTCCGTAGAAGATGGGGGGGTTCCAGGACTTTACTCGTGAGTGATGTATGCAGGAATCGCCTCCTATAACTTTAACAGTAGAAGAAGACAAGATAACAGGAAAGGGGACTTCCCAAGTTGGGGTCAGGGAAGGTGAATTAGAGGGAAGAGTTTTGATCATGACTAGATCTCCAGGAGAGAAAAGTTCCTGTTTTAGTTAGTATGTCCCTCCCCAAACAGGGAGCAGGACTTTCAGGGATGTATAGGGAGGCATGAGAGAACAGCAAGTCATCCCAATTGCAGCTTAGAGGCTGGGAGAAAAATTTGGTAACCGGCTGTCCAGACACCCCCTGTATAGTTATGGATTTGGGAGATAAAAGACCAGGATAAGAGAGAAGTACAGAAAAGGTTGCTCCAGTGTCCAAAAGAAATTTTCTCTCCTGGTGCTCCACTATAAGGCACACCTGGGGCTCTTGAGGGGTGATGACACAAGCTGGAGCCATGAGAATTTGCCCCAGGCACTCTCAGTCCAGTTTGGGCTCCAATGGGGTCCCTGTCCCAGGAGGCCTTCGCCTCTGGGGACAGGCCACCCTCCAGTGGTCACCCTTGCATTCTGGACAGGGCCCAGGTGGCTTGCCCAGCCAGTGGTACTGCTGGGGGCAGTCTTCTCTGGAGTGGCCAGTCTGACCACATTGGAAGCACTTGTTTTTCACTCCTCTGGTTTCCTTTTGCCCCTGAAGGTTGCTTGTTTGTCAGAGTGCCATTACTAGAGCTGTCATTCTTTTCTGTTCCTGCAGCCGTCATTGTTGTATGGCGGGTCCGGACTGGATTCGAACCCACCAGCTCAGGTGTATGTGGCTGGCGCCTTAGCCTGTTGAGCCACAGGCACTGAGCCAACTTTTATTGGCTTCTTAGAGACTGCCTACATATCTTGGCTTGAGCTAGCAATAGATGGTTCAGTTCTTTTCACATTGTATTCATCTGATATTGATATTCCTGCCTCCCTTTTAAAGATGCTTGTGTGTAAGGAAAATTGTTCCCTGACCTTGAGCGTAGGCTCGTTTTCTGCTTGAGAGACCTAAATAGTCATGAGAGTGGCATGAGAGTTGCGTCTGTGCAGGAGGACAGAAAACTGACCTGCAAGAGAGACTGTGCCAGGCCTAATGGCTGTGGTAAAGATTCTCTAGATTCCAAAGGTCTCTTGATGCTGGAGGCAAAGGTCAGGCTCAAGGTCTGCGGTTTTGCAAAAACAAAGGTAGAAACATTTTACCTGATCCCCACATCCTCCCTATGAGTTCTAATGTCTGATAAGCAGCTTTTGTCTCCTTCTTCCTGTTTTATGATAATAAATACAGGCCCGAGATTTGCTCCAGAGGACTCCTCCCTGAGCTGCTCAGTCCCCTGGCACAAACTCTGTGTCAAGCCTCTTCATTCCTCACACCGAAACCCCTTCACTTGTGGTTACACTGGGCCCACTCCGATAATCCAGGCTTATCTCCCTGTCTCAAAATCAGTTGATTAGCAACCTTAATCCCTCCTTGTTGTGTAACATATTTGTTGCTGCCCACCCGGGTTTCTCTGTTGCCCAGAGAAAGCAGGGTTTACAGCAAAGAAAAGAATTTTTTGCACATAGCACTAAGCGGGGAGATGGGAGAAATTTCTCAAATCCACCTCCCCAAGAAGTGGGGAGACAGGATTTTTAAGGATAGTTTGATAGGCAGGGGATTAGGTCTCTCTAGGTTTGCTAATCGGCTAAGGCTTGGGCAAAATTATAGGGGTGTGGACATCATTACAGGGGTCTGGAAATCATCTTGTTTTGCTTCAGCCCAACTCGCCTGGGACATGATTCTAGGCAAGTTGGTTTCTTGGTATGAGCTGCTGGTCTGGGCGGGTCAACCAGTCCACTGGAATGTGGGGCCTGGCAGATATCTTAGCAACTACCTTTAGGTTTTCCAAAGGTGATGTTGTCTATGGAGAAAAGTTAAAAAATCTTTAAAACTACCAGCTATGTGGAAAAAGTAAAGAATCTTTATAACAACCAGCTGGAAGCAAACAGGGGTGACTATTAATCAAGCAAACGAGGACCAGGGGACTGTGACAGATCGTTATCATTATTTCAGCTAAGCTTGTTCCTCCACAGTTTTGGCGGCCCTTCCTCTAGTTTTTGTCTTGTACCCCTTCATCAGTCTGTAAGGGCACTTTCGTATTTATAGGTTACAGGAATTAGAATGTGGACATCATGGGGAGGAAGGGTATTATTCTGCCTATCATAATATTTCAGTATGTATTTCTTAAAATAAGGATTAAACACACACATGATCAAAATATCACTGCTTATTTGCCATCTGTGTATCTATCCTCTTCCGTGAAAGATCTGTTCATGTCTTCTGCTCATCTTATAATTGGGTTGTGTTTGTTTACTTTTAAGTTTTATATATTCTAAACACAAGTCCTTTGCTGAATATGCGGTTTGCAGTTATTTCTGCAAGTCTGTAGCGTGTCTTTTCATCCTCTTGACAGGTTCTTTTGAAGAGCAATGCTTTTCAGTTTTGATGAAGTCCAATGTATTAATTTTTTCTTTTATGTATCTTGCCTTTGGTGTCAAATCTGAGAACTCTTTGCCTAGCCTTAGGTCCCACAGATTTTCTCCTATTTTTTTCTAAAAGTGTTATAGTCTCATATCATGTACTCAAGTCCATGATCCATTTTGAGTCAATCTTTTTTAAGGTGAAATTTAGGTTGAGATTGATTTTTTTTGGTCTGTGGATGTCCATTTGATCAAGTATTATTTGCGAAAAAGATTTTCCTTCCTCTGTTATATTTTTCCATCAACATTTGGTAGAACTTGCTTAGAAAACCATCTAGGTTTTGATAACGGCAATCACGGAAACATAGCGGCCTGGCCACTCTCCTTCTCACCCCTGAGTGAGCACAACTTGGAGAAAGATTCCCTCGCTGACCTGGCAGAGGAAGATGTATTTTTGGGTGACTAGATATGCATCTTTGGATTGATTGTCTGAGCACTGGGAATCCATGGAAAGGAGGCAGGAGTGAAGTGGAGAAGACTGAGGTGGGATCACCTGCTCAGCAGGACCAGAGGCAATTAGGGGAGGTGCCCACACTTGGGAAAGGGACAGGGGAGGGACTCACTGGCTCCACAGTTCCCCTGAGGATACTGCAACCAGAGTGGCGGGAGGGCTGCAGGAGACTTCTGGATGGATGGAGCCGTGCTTGGAGGTTGTGTGTCTGTGTCGCTCCAGAGAGAAAGGATGACTGGCTTGTGACCCTGGGTTCTACCGCTGGCACCCTCATAACATCCAAACCCTAGAAGGTAGTTCTGTGACTGCTGCCTCTCCTTGCCCCTGTGCGGTGGGGAAGGAGTGCAGAATCCCAGCACTTGTGTGGGCCCCACGGGCAGGTAATGTGCACCGCTGCTGCGGCCACACCCCTGGGGAAAGTTCAGCTCACTCCTGTAGTCACCTCTTTTTTTTTTTTTTTTGTAGAGACAGAGTCTCACTTTATCGCCCTCGGTAGAGTGCTGTGGCGTCACAGCTCAAAGCAACCTGCAACTCCTGGGCTTAGGCGATTCTCTTGCCTCAGCCTCCTGAGTAGCTGGGACTACAGGTGCCCACCACAACGCCTGGCTATTTTTCTGTTTTGCAGTTCGGCGGAGGTCAGGTTTGAACCCGCCACCTTCAGTACATGGGGCCGGCGCCCTACTCGATGAGCCACAGGTGCCGCCCCTGTAGTCACCTCTTTTGACCTGCGAACATTTCTAGTCTAGAAGAGGCCTATGATGCCAGGATCACATCTATGGATGTCTGTTCTTCGGGGGACCTCAAACTTATAATTCCTTGCTAATTTTTAATTTTCATATGTTTTTTATAAAGGTTTTGTAATAAAAAGAAAAGTTTAGTCTGCTTCTTTAGCTTTCTTCAGTTTTATCCAAATTGGTTTGGCATGACCAGGATCACATTTACTTACTGTGATCACATTTTCATTCTTTCACTGCCCCTTGTACCCATCCTAGTTAGTACAGACCGGTGTTTTTCAACCATTTTCTATCTCACGGCACACTTGAACCTATAGTTAAACTTTCAAGGCACAGTTAAATTATGTTGACTAAAGAAAAGTGAAGAAAAGAAAATACTTACTGTGCTTTGAACTCTTTTGAAAATAATTTAGTTGATGATCTTTTTTTCAATTAATGATCTTTAAAATTCTTTTTTTTTGCAGTTTTTGGCTGGGGCTGGGTTTGAACCCGCCACCTCCAGCCTATGGGGCCGGCACCCTACTCACTGAGCCACAGGCGCCGCCCTGATCTTTAAAATTTTTTACAGCACCCCGAAGATCCTCTCACAGCACACTGGTTGAAAGTCGCGGTATAGACCAAGCTGCTCGATTACTTGCCATTTTTATTCTAAAGGGCTAGCTGCCCCGGTCCAGATGAAATTTATTTTCCTTTCTCATAGTGGTATAGAAAGATTAGGGGGAAAGAGAACATTTGAATATCTTTTAAATGTGAAGTTTTTGCTTAGTATCCATAAATGTTTCATGTGTGTTTAACTTCTCATTTGTTTGTTGTGTCCATATGAACGATGTTACTGTTCTGTCATATTTCCCCCCTCTCCCCCGAATCGTAGGGAATAGAGTAGAGCTATTCTGAATTCTTTACTATTCTGGAGTTAAAATTCCATCAACAAATATTTCTTCCCCTTTTTCCTTGAGCATTTGGCAATGTAATTGCCCTCTGACTTCCTGTAATTCTCTGTATAGTAATGCAAGACGTTTCATGTTGCAATTATTCTAAAGCTATAGTCTGCCGATTGGGGGCAGATACATTCTGCAGGGTGAATAGTGGCTGGAGACAGTAGGACAAGCTCCATCTTCCCTACCCTTGGCCTCTCAGTGCCTCCAGTCTCCCTAAGCAATGATTAGGTGTGGGAAGCAGAGAATGATTGATCCTAGTATAAACTTCTGTCAGGCCTCTACCCAGTGAAGCTAAGAGGGGGGATTTATTTTGGAAAAACAATCACATATAATGATTCGTCTGCGGTTCGGCGCCTGTGGCTCAACGGGCTAAGGCACCAGCCAGGTACACCTGAGCTGGCGGGTTCGAATCCAGCCTGGGCCCGCCAAACAACAATGATGGCTGCAACCAAAAAATGGCCTGGCGTTGTGGCGGGCGCCTGTAGTCCCAGCTAGTCGGGAGGCAGAGGCAAGAGACTCGCTTGAGCCCAGGAATTGGAGGTTGCTGTGAGTTGTGATGCCACGGCACGCTATCCAGGGTGACAAGCTCTGTCTCAAAAAAAAATAATAATAATAATTTGTCTGCAAGGAGGGAAGACTTTCTATTCACGCCCAAGTTGGAATTTCTTTTCTTTTCTTTTTCTTTTTTTTTTGAGACAGCATCACACTTTGTTGCCCCCAGTAGAGTGCCATGGCATCATAACTCACAGCAATCTCAGACTCCTGGGCTCAATTCTCTTGCCCCAGCCTCCCAAGTAGCTGGGATCACAGATGCCTGCCACAATGCCCAGCTATTTTTATTTTTATTTATTTTTTTATTTTTTTGGTTGCAGCCGTCATTGTTGTTTGGCGGGCCCGGGCTGGATTCGAACCCACCAGCTCAGGTGTACGTGGCTGGCGCCCCAGCCTCTTGAGCCACAGGCGCCGAGCCTGCCCAGCTATTTTTAGAGACGGGGTCTTGCTGCAGTTCAACTTCCCCAGCTGGAATTTCTACACACTGCCAGCCTACTGGTGAAGGGGAGAAAGTAATTGGAGATGAATGACTGAGTACAGAGACTTGTCAGGTTGGCTAGTCAAGGAGGAATGGATTCCCTGTGGATCAAGTCCTGTGCTGGGTGTTAGTGAAGGCCTGACTCATCGTGCCATTCCTTAGAGGTTGGTTCTTGCTTGCGTAGAGGAGACTATTACCAGGGAATTGTGCACTCCTGATAAATCTGTTTCATGTGGAACCTGGGCACAGTGAGCAACGCTTTCCTTGATTAAAGAGTGTGGGACTTGCTGTGGCCTGTGAATTGAACCCAACATTATTAGCTGTCTAATCCCGAGCAAGTGTCTCAAATGCTCTGAAACTCTGCCTCCTCAAATGGCAAATGAGGATAATCAGAATCTATACGACACGATGATAGTTTAAAGGCTAGACAATACATGTAAATCTCTTAGTGTAGACTGTGGTTCATAGTGAGGCCTCCAAAACTACATCCTTAACTGAAACCTTAAGAAAATGCAAAATGCACGTGAAAGAATGCCTTGCTTTGGGGTTCATTCGAGAGGTAGATTTCTCCGTACATAAATTTGTGTTTACTTGGAATCCTTTGTTTCTTTTTCAGCCTGCGCCGAACGTGTCCCCAGTGGAAAGTCTGGTGTCCTTGGAATGACAGTCATCCTCTCTCCTGCCTTTCCGTCCTACTTGGATGCCCCAGGCAGTCCCTCTCATTCCTTTCAACCGATGTGCGTGATTTGTCAGGAAAACCGAAACACAAGGGTAGCCAGAAGTCCGAGGTTTACTTCAGAAAACAAAAAGAATCTTTATTTTTCTGACATTTGTAACAGAGTAAGGGGCTCATAAAAACTTAGTAAGCATCTGTGGATGGATGTGGTCTGAAGTCTGCCTAGAGAGAGGGGCACAGTCGTTCCTATCACCTGAGCATGAGTCGACTGCTGTGTGCCGGGAGAAAACGTTAAGCGGGGAAAGGGAATTACAATATTTAAGTAGCCTAAGTTCAAGTTAAGACAGATTTCAGCATGCGGTCAGTGGAGAGGGAAGGTACCCAGAGGAGAAAGGATTTCTGGGGTTTCAGAGATGTTCCCAGTCTACCCATGCCTTCCACTGGTTTCTGCTGGACCACTCAGGAGTTCGGGTCCAGGAGCTTGATGTATCTCTGAACCCAGGCGTCCTCGGGATTGGCACAGATGTGCAGCCCCTTTTTTGTGGTGAAGCTGTGCAGAGGTAGGAACGTTACACAGAGCATGAGAAAGGACACTCTTGACCACGATGGCCCCTACCTCTTCATCCCTGCGAGCAGCTCAGGCTCATCCACTTTATCAATAGATCATCCCCCAGATCTCAGGGGCCCTCAGTTCTTCTCGGAGTGATTTACAAGGACTCCCTGGACTACTTCCTTTCTGCCATCTCTTTCTCTCCTCTTCCCTGAGTCCCTGCCAGGACGGCTCCTCATCCCCCAGCTGGTGCCCACCCCAGCTTCTCCCAGACTTGATTCCTGCAGGGAACACACGCGTCTCCCCCACCCCTACCCTGGCCATAGGAGTCTTGCATCTCCCCAAGGTGGTCGGGAGGACTGACACTTACATGATACCACGCTTGGGGCAAGAGCTGCCAGTGTCATGATAGGCAACCACAAATTGTAGGGGGATTATCCGGGAGGTCAAGGTCTTGCAGCAGGTGGCTGGGGTGTGGGCACTGTCTGAGGGAACAAGGACAAAGAGTTGCTCTTTCCTGAGAGGATCAGGAAGTGGAAAGAGAGAGCATAGTCAGAGTTGAGGCTTAGGAGGAAAAGAAAACAGGGAATAATGGGGCCTTTTGTTGTGGGTTTGCTGCTCATTAATTTGCTTTTTGTTTTTTCTCTCCATTTTGGTCTTTATCTTACTCTATGGCAGCGGTTGTGACGCACAGGAACTGTATTAAAGGGCCGTGGCATCAGGAAGGTTGAGAACCACTGCTCTACAGAGAACCAAGCTTTCTGAATAGCGTACTCCCTTCTCCTAACTCTCTTTGGGGTCATTTCCCCTTTATCTATTAAACCATAACGTAGCTGAGAAATGTAGGAACATCTCTTGTAAGTCGCCCTTGGGCTTGAACTCTGGGAGACCACCGAGGTAATTCTAAAACTTAGTATCTCAGTGGGAACTAAAAAAGATCTAGATTCTACTTGGTGCTAAGAACCCAGTGAATTAGACTTCAATAATCTCACCTAAAAAGTAGGATAAAATCTCTCCCAACTCCCATCTTGTAGCCCAGATCAAAAGACTCCCTTTGACTCCTCTCGAAGAAAACAAAGATGTCAGTTTGAAACCCCGTTCGATGTTCCCTCATTTCACGTGGGGCTTCTCAGGCCACACCACTTGGGAGCTATGGTCTGACTTCCGGCCAGGGAGCAGCCGTTCAAGGCTCATGGGTAGCAGACCCACCTTGTCTCCTGGCGAGGACCTCAGTACAGAGGAGGATGAGGAGACCAGCCGTGAGACCCTTCATGATGCTGGACAGGCAGCAGAGTGTGACAGCTTGGGGACTCACTCCTGCTGGCACCTTCTGGGGTCTGAACTGTCTTCCCTCCTTTATAGGCAGCCCTGGACCACAGGAACATAGGCAGTAGAAGTGCCTATCCGATAAATTTTAAAAATAGTGGTACCATGTGACTGGGCAACCCAGAGTTGCCCATGGTTACTAGAAAGGTTTAGGGTATACACAAGAGTAGCTCTGTTGCTAAGGTGATTGGACTGCTAAAGGGGAAGTTGTGTTGGCAGCACTCAGGATCATGCCTATGTGTTTCCTCTTCACACAACAGGTCTCTCTCGCTGAATGATTGGTCACAACCACCCTGGACAGAGAAGAAACCTCGGTGGGTCTTCCACAAGTGTTCTTAATTGAAATGAGGTCAAACATCTTTTATTTATGAAGAGTGTTTTTGTAATCTGATGAGATCTTCCCCTATCCTAAGGTAATACAAATCTCCTCCTAGGTTAACTTTTGGTAGATTTATTGTTTTAGCATTGATATTTAAATTTACAGTCCGTTTGGAGTTGGTTTTTATGTTTAGTGTAAATAAGAGTTACTTTTTCTGGTGCCGGGCTTGGTGGTTCACACCTGTAATCCCAACACTCTGGGAAGCCGAGGCAGGTGGATTGCCTGAGCTCATGGGTTTGATACCAGCCTGAGCAAGAGTGAGACCCCCATCTCTAAAAATAGCCATGTGTTGTGGCAGGTGCCTGTAGTCCCAGTCACTTGGGAGGCTGAGGCAAGAGAATCACTTGAGCCCAAGAGTTTGAAGTTGCTGTCAGCTGTGACACCACACACTCTACTGGGGGCAACAAACTGAGACTCTGTCTCAATAAAAAAAAAAAAAGAAAGAAAGAAAGAAAAAGAAAAAAAGAAAAGAAAAGAGATTGGGGGTAGGTAAAATAAATAAATAAATAAAATAAAGATTTACTTTTTCCCATGTGGATATACAATGGACCTAGCACCTTTTATTGGAAAGACTAACTATTGTATTAGTCAGGAATCTCCAGAGAAACAGAAGAAATAGGTTGAGTGTGTGGTAAAATAAGAAACTGGGTTGGGTGTTGTGGCTCACGTCTGTAATTCTAGCACTCTGGGAGGCCAAGGCAGGTGGATTGCTTGAGCTCAGGAGTTGAAGACCAGCCTGAGCAAGAGGGAGACCTTATCTCTACTAAAAAACAAATAAACAAACAAAAAATTATCCATGGTGGTGCACACCTGTAGTTCCAGCTACTTGGGAGGCTGAAGTGGGAGAATCTCTTGTGTCCAGGAGTTTGAGGTTGCTGTAAGCTATGATGATGCCACTGCACTCTAGCCTGGGTGACAGAGTAAGACCCTGTCTCCTCCCTCAGAAAATAAAAATGGTGGGAATTGGCTCGCATGATTATGAAGGGTGACAAGTCCCAATATCTGCATGGTGAATTGACAGGGAGAGATATAAGATTGCTGAGAGTGTAGTCCTAGTTTGAGTCCAAAGGCTTGAGATTGAACAGGTTCAAGGTCTAGGAAGAGCCGATGTGTCAGGTTGAGTTCAAAGGTGGAAGAAAAACCAATATTCCAGTCTGCAGGCAGGTAGACAGGAGGAATTCACTCTTACAGGCAGGAGGGTAGCCTTTTTGATCTTCTCAGACCTTCAGCTGATTGAATGTGGTCTACCACATTAGGGAGGGCAATATGCTTTACTTAGCTTATTGATTTCAGGGTTAAGCTCATTCAGAAATGCTCTCATGAATACACCTAGAATAATGGTTAATCAAATATTTGGGCACTGTAGTCAAGATATTTAATCTTGGCTCGACACCTGTAGCTCAAGCGGCCAAGGCG
>CAUYRH010083863.1:0-18423 GCA_963574655.1 Perodicticus potto | reverse complement strand
CACCAGTCTCTGAACTCTTGAAATTCAAAAATTGAAATTCTGATTCAGTCAGTGTTAGGCAGGGCCTGGGTGATGTTATATTTTTAAAAACTCATCAGATGATCTTAGTGTGTAGCCAGAGGTGAGAACCACTGGAATTTCAGCTGCAAAGTAGTTTCACCAGTAGAACTTTCTAAACATACCAGTGCCCTGGCCCCAAGCAGGACAAATGAAACTGGGGGTTCAGGATGCACTACCCAAAAATATGGCACCTTGGCATTTGAGAAAATAGCAGAAGCAGGAAGAATTCTGCTTAAAAGAATTCTCTGACCCTCCTATAAAGAAGGCTATAAGACTGTCACGTCAAAGGTTCCCACCCTGTACCTGCAGGAAAGGGATATTCTTATCTCTGAAGACACGAGTTCAGCCAGTTTATTACCATTATCTCACACCTTCTTTGTCCAACCTTCTCGCCCCATCGCTGTCTAATTCTTTATGAAATCTAGCATACGAACACACAGGTTTCCCTTTTCTTTGAGTCTTTATTTTTGAAGGCTCCTGTATCACATAAAACATATATTAACTAAATTTGTATACTTCTATCTTGTTAATCTGTCTTTTGTGATAGGGCCCCCAGCCATGAACTTAGCCATGAGTGAGGAAAAGATATTTCTTTTCCCCTACAAATCACGGAGGCGTGAGACTGGTTAGCTATCAGGTGCTTTTTTGATCCCAGTGAAAATTGAAGATCCCTGTTCTAGGGATAGATAGGTTTTTGGTTCCTGTGTTAGGAACAATGTTCTTATAATTGAGAACTGACCCAAAATGTGACTGTTTGATTTATAAGATTATGAGTTTCTTGACATTGATGAAACTAGACAAACACTGGCTGGCAGTTTTTAGGTTGCATAAGAACATAGTTTTAAAATATTTTCCAAAGTGAGGACCTCAGGGCTAGCACTGGGTTATGGTATCGGGTCCATACCTGATACCTGCTAAAGCAGGTTTTGCCTGCTAAAACTGTTTAGTTTTCAAAATGTTTAGCAGGTTTTGCCTGCTAAATCTGTTTAGTTTTCAAAATGCATTATAAAATGTGTACGCTATAGAAATCCACAAAGTATAGGAATTTTTTTTTTGAGACAGTCTCCCTTTGTTCCCACCCCCTACCCCTAAATCCCCACCCCCAACCCCCCAAGTACTCTGGTGATCACAGCAACCTCCAACTCTTGGGCTCAAGTGATTCTCTTGCCTCAGCCTCCTGAGTAGCTGGGACTATAAGCATCAGCCACAATGCCCAGCTATTTTTAGAGATGGGGTCCTGCTCTAGCTTAGGCTAGTCTCGAACTGGTGAACTCAGGCCACTCGCCTGCCTCAGCCTCCCAGAGTGCCGGGATTACAGGCATGAGCCACCATACCTGGTATAAAGTATAGGAATTTAATGGTGAAGATATAAAGTAATGGGCAGAAAACAGGTGCATAAATATTTGTTTATTACACATCCAGTGCCTGTGAAATGATCCGACACTTTCTCTTTGTACATTTAAGGTCCAGTACACCCCCTCTTTGCTGATTTCATGTTTGTTTCCCACCATGAGAAGAACATAGCAATGCTGGTACTCCTCACAATGCCTGGTCTTTGGAACTCATTTGCACTGAAGCAGTATACATCCTCTTTTTTTTCATCATTCCCTAAAACCATTTATTTAATATCAGTCACATAGTTCCTCATGACTCAGGATTGTCCTATAAACTACCTCTGAATGCTGGCTTCCTGTGTGTAACTCTGTTAAAGAAGAGTTGCTACTGGGATTCACTGAAGATGAACACAAAGGCAAGTCTTAACCCAGCGTACGCAGGAAGATGTGAACAGTAGTTTGTTTTCCTGATCACATAAAATTTTTCCAACTACTGTTTTAGGCTGGAATCGCTTTCCTTGAATGGGAAGTGCCATCCATGGAGTACTCCCAGTAGGGACCCCAGGCAGGGGTGGATGGGCAGAGTGAGAAGAGCGAGTCCATTGCTCAAATGATGCGCCCCCACTTCCTCCAGCACAGCTTAGAAGAGTCTATAGGGAAACACAAGGGCTTGATGGGTCAGAGACAAAAGAGGGTTTAGATTTAAAAGTACTCAAAAGCCCTGGGAGAAGAAAAGCAAAACCACTCCTAGGATCGCCTGAGGTGGAGTCTGGAGCCTGTAAAGGGGTTGAGGGTGCCCTAGGTGCCACCCTGGCTGCCACATAGTGGGTGCACACCAGGCAGAAGATGCTATGAAGATACCCTCCCCTCCCAGGGCTGAACATTGAGCTGTCAGACTGGATGGGCAGGATTCAGATGTGGGTCCACACACATGGTGGATAATTTATAGCCCAGAGCCTTGACTGGGCCAAAGTCTGATCTGACTGAGGTTCCCCCTAATCAGTATGTCAGAACCACTCTTGTGGTCCATTCTCATGTGACCTTGAAAGATCCTGAATAATCTGCTTATCAAACTTCCTTCCTGGAATCTGGGCCTGCCATGAGAAGAACTGCATAGATGTAAATCTTAGAGCTCCTAAAGGCATCTGATCAACCCATTTTGTGCAGCAAAAGATTGGAGAGTGCCCAGAGAGTGTCCTAAATACCCAAACTGCGGCCCATTGGGTTCTGGTGCAGAATTGAGAAACCCCACTCAGCTGGCACTGCCGGCTGTGGCTGGCCCCAAGTATCTGAGGAATCACTAAGGACGGGGCTCCAGACAGGGCTCCAGTTGTCTGGATTAGGGAAAGCACGGTAGGCCCCCTTTAGGATTCTGTGTCTCAATGATACATTGGTTGTTTATACAATATGTGATAGGGGAGTTAATCAGACATTCCTAAGAGGATGCACAAATTGTTCTTTGTTTCTAATTCTTTTAAAAAAGGGGCTAAAAAATATGATTTCTATATATGCTAACTAAACATTTCCCCACCTTTGAAGTTGAATTTTGTGTGTATAAAGCCAACTGAAACCTCAGCTTTTCAAATAGAAACTCCATATTTATGTCATGTCTGGGAAGGAAAAACCACATTTTCTAATTTGTTTTGGTTATAGTGTCAAAAAAAATGCAGATTACATGATAGAAGTGCATGTCCCTTGGTGGTTTGTAGTGGGTTTACTGGAATTCAAAATACAAAGGATCAAGAGAAATAATTCAACTTGAAGCTATTTAATAAACTATAATTGTATCATTATTATGATTGTATATAAAAACCTTCCTTGCTAATAGAACAGATTTGGTATTACCTTCCTGTTTTCTTTCCTTGATTTATTGAACACCTGGATATCATGCTTTTAGATTTAAAAATTTAAAAGTACTAAGTCAAACTCTCAGAAGGAATAATTTCACAGTTAATCTGCATCCTCCTACCGTTAGTCCAATCATTATTTGAACACATCTAGCTCTTACAGAGTTATTGTTTCACAGGAGTGAAAACATTAATGATTTTCCTTTCAAAGTGAACTTACCTATTAATGAATCATGCTGGCTGGTAAGAAGCATTCTCTCATTGACATCCATGGTCTTTCATTTTTGTTTTTCTCTAAAGTCATTTATAAATAATATGTAATACCATTTTATAAGAGAGGGATGCTTAAAGCCAAGACAATGGGGAAGGACTAAAAGCTCAATGAACAATTATTAAAACAAAATAGGTAATAGATATTGGGGAAGCAATTTGACAATCTGCATTTAAACCCAAGCTCAAAAACATTTCAGGAACAAACAAAACTCATTAATCAGAAGAAGGTGCACATGAATTAGAAAAAGACTTAATAGGGGCTATTAGGCATTTCACATGCATTGTCAAAATTACTTGTTCTAGTTTCAACCTAAGTACATTTCACTTGAAGGATCAAACAACTTAAATCAATAAATGTTTATTAATGCCTACTATGTTTGGACAAAGCAGTAAGCTGAGTTGGGGGATATCAAAATCGGTTAGTCATACTTAATTTATTTAACTGAATTGACTGAATACTATACTTAATCACTGAAATGTCTGTCTAGACTATAGTCTGTTAGCTTTTAAAAACAACTTAGGAAGACTTTCAATATTGAGACCAATATGGGTATGATTAAACTAAAAGATTTACCATTTTTATGAGTGTTTTTGAAACTTAGGAACAAAATGTATAACATGTAAAGACAGAAATTGCCTGTCATTCTAGAAAATGTAATGTATGTGATTGTTTTTCAAAGTCCAAAAAAATTTTTATACAAGCTGACTAAAATTATGCCATATTCAAAAGAGAAAAGAAATTATAAAAAATTTATATGTATATATATGTGTGCATGCGTGTGTGTGTGTGTGTGTGTGTGTGTGTGTGTATGAGGACGGCGTTCATTTAAAAAATGTCATTGCACTATTTTTGTTCCCGTCAAAATGTAATAACTGAATAAAATTGCCTACTGAAGAGCAAACAGTATTGAATTATTAAGTGTCACACGAAGGGCATTAGAAAAATATGCAAGCACGTTAGGGAAGCCAGAGAAACATGCGATTCAGTGTAGGACCCCAAATGATTAATCAGCTCAGCTGTGTTGTCTTTTAAATTGTTATCCACTTTTGTAAGACCTCAAAGGGAGTATAACCTACGTCTGGGACATTTCACCACCCAACAGGAGATGAATAATCATATTTTTATGGGATTTGCTTTCATTAAGTTCCTATAACATTTAAATAGAGGGGAAAAAACAAGCCTCGAATTAAGTGGCATCTTTAAGAAATTCATTCAGTGGTACCTGCCATTCATGTTCTGAGGTGGGAGGTTGATAAATACTTTCCCATTCTCTTAACTAAGGAGGAAGCTGAAAATCAAAAATTCAGGGATTTGCTCCAAATCCTACAGCTAATCATTGACAGAACTAATAGGTAAAATCCAAATCTACTGCGTGGTCGTGAACAAGAAAGCAGTTTGTGTAGAAGTGGCCTGTGGTTACACTTTACAAAACTTGACTGAGATATTCTGGTGAATTGCTTAATTGGTTGGTTAATCATTCATTCATTCAACAAACTTATGTAGAGTACCGACTTTACTTCAGAAAAAGGCTACTGCCCTAAAGTAATGAAAACATTAAAAACAAACAAAGAAACAAATAAACTTTTCTTCCCAAGCAGGTTAAAGACTGAGGATAGTATTTATTTTAGCATTAACTTTCTCAGAATTCATACTTCACCAAAGGACTTGATGGGGAGGACCCTCCAACAGAAATTATGCTGGTAGGGAAGGAGTTCTCCCAATATGTCACATTCTTAACACCCACATGTAATCACTGTGTTTCTTTGTGTAATTCTAGGAATTTTCTAGGTATATTAAAATACACATCTTTACAATTTAAAAATAATATACAAAATTCAAATAACCAAAGAAACAGAGATTTTGTGGGATTTATGCCTGTTAATTTAGCTTCTGTATATTACCAATTCACTCACACACTACTGCTTTCTGTGATTCTCACCTGCCACGGAATGTGTACAGCCTCTACCAGGGGTTCTGAGAAATAGGCTAAGGATGATATAATTTAAGGTCCATAAAATACCTTCTGTGCTCAGATTGTTTGCATTACTTGATACAAAATTCCATCCTTGGGACAATTCTAATCCTTCTTGCTTGGTGCTCTGGGCACCCTCTTCCAATCAACAAATAGAAGTTGACACAAGGGTAGAAACTATTTGTCATTTTGAATGCATTTTCTGTTCTCAAAAAATGCACATTTTTGAAGGTTATGTACAAAATTCATGAACAAGTTAGAATTTATTCCGTGCCTTAGGAAAGGTAAAATAAAGAATTGGAGGACAGGAGGGTTCAGAAAAAGATAAAATTCACTCTGGTCTTCAGTTCGACAGTCACATCTTCTCATGAAGGTCCAGGCTTGTGCCCAAGACACTATAGTGAAAATGAAGGCTGGAATAAATGGCTTTTGATCGAATTGGCCTGGCCATCACACCTGCTTTTAGCTCTGGCAAAGTGGATATCGTCACCATCAATGACCCTTTCATGGACCTCAACTGCATAGTCCACATTTTCCAGTATGCACCTATGGCAACTTCCATGGCACAGTCAAGGCTGAAAATGGGAAGCTTGTCATCAATGGATATCCCACAACCATCTTCTAGGAATGAGATCCCACCAAAATCAAATAGGGCAAAGTGGGTGCTTCACGTTGTGAAGCCCCCTGGCATTTTCACCATCACAGAGAAGGCTGGGGCTCACCCAGAAGGGATTGCCAAAAGGATCATTATCTCTGCTCCCTCTGCTGATGATTTCATGTTTGTTATGGGTATGAACCATGAAAAGTACAAAAATAACCTCATCATTGTCATCTATGCCTCCTACAACATCAACTGCTTATCTCCCATGGCCAAATTCATTCATGAAAACTTTGGCATCATGGAGGGACTCAAGACCACAGTCCAAGCCATCACCACCACCCAGAAGACTGTGAACAGCCCCTCTAAGAAGATGTGGAGTGATGGCTATGGGGCTCTCCAGAACATCCTCTCTGCCTCAACTGGTAACTAAGACATTGGGCAAGGTCATCCTGAGCTGAATGGGTATTCTGTATGAATACTGGTATGACCTTTCATGTCGCCACTGCCAATGTGTTGGGAATGGAGCTGACTTGTGGTCTGGAGAAGCCTGTCAAATACGATGACATGAAGAAGTTGGTGAAACAGGCATGCAGGGTCCTTCAAGGGCACCTGACTTCAACAGTAACACCCACTCTTCCACCTCTGATGCTGAGTCCATGTCCACTTTGTCAAGCCCATTGTCTGGTACTGGTTTGACAATGCATTTGACTAGACCAATAAGATGGTAGACCTTATAACCCACGTGGCCTTCAAGAAGTAAGAGCACCCAGACCACCAGCCCCAGCCAGGGCATGAGAGGAATAGGGAGCTCCCCAGCTGCTGGGGTGCCCTTGACTACTCAGGTCCCTACCTCACTGAGATTCTCCCCATCTGCATCAACACAGTTTCCATGCTGGATGCCCTGAAGAATGGAAAGGAGGAGTTTGGGGAGCCTCACCTTCTTATGTACCACTAATAAAGTTCCCCCTAATCAGCCAAAAAAAGAAAGAAAAGGAAAAGATAAAATGTCTGAGGCAACATTTTTTTATTATGATCAATAATCTAGTTACAAGCAACAATATAGTTTGGAAGTAAGGAAGGTGTATATTGCAATGTCCTGGTCATAGTTTCTCCAACAAGAAATTTTAAGTGTCTAATGTGTCAGGTAATGAGATTTAAAAGGTAATGAGTTTAAAAAGGTTGGTGGCTGTCCTCGAACAACCTGCCCCTTTACTATGTGCACCTCAACTGCTAGCAGCTGACCCTCGAGTACCATCCTCCTTGTGAGCTGTGCTGCCTTACACAGCTATGCTGTATGACCATGATCTTCACTTGATAAGCATTTGCTCTATAATGCATAATTTTAGGAGAGAAGAAGACTGCATCAAACTATACTTAGTACAACCAGTTTTGATTTTGTCTGCTTATTTGGGGAAGCTAGCAAACTTTGTAATATAGTTGTTTAGGGCTGGATGTATAATCTTATTCTTCATCTTGAAGCAGAAGAAAGCTGATTGATTCAAGAAGCACACATAGAATGCGGAGGTAGCGTAATATGCTAACCAATGTGGAATTAACACTGAGGTCTGCAATGACCTCTGATCATCTAGACTACGTGGCTACAGAGCCAGCATTCCTTGGGCACGGAAAGCTTAACTGTGGGTCTATTTGGCTCTCACAGGGTGGAGGGACATGATCTATAACTTCTTTTGTCAGATTCTCAAAAGGCCTCTAGCTCAAAAGAGGTTCATATACCACTCATTGATCTGGTCCAACTTCCTAGAAACATTGTGAGTTGCCTGGGACCTCGTGGCTCACCCACAGTGGAATTTTATGTGATTTTTTTCATGTGTCTGTTTTGCCCTTTCTATTGTACTGCCTTCCACAGCTTTGACTAATCTTGGAAAATATAAGCCTTTTCCTTGTATAAATTTATTACTTTAAAGTAACACCTTAAGATTGTTTTTGCAGAGACATAAAAGTCCTTCTGGGGAGCTATGAAGGGGTTGGACCTATGGGATTCAGCACCTGCATTTCAAACAGAACAGTTGTGCTTTTATCTATTTTACGTATCGGTGTTCCGTGTAATTTTTTTTTTTTTTTTAAGATTCAATTCTCCTACTCTGAAAACTGTTTCTTTAGGGTTTTTGAAATGATAACAATGGATTTGGGGCCACAATGTAGACAGCCTCTAAGTCTAAGTGATGTAAGCTTCTTAGAGATATTTGGTGCACAATTGTACAATAGTATATGATAGTTCTGAGTATTTATTCAAGGAATAATTTTCCCAAAGGGTTTAAAAATAGAAAACATTTTTCCAGGAGTGATTTATCTCAAAACACATAAGACATCTTATCTATCTATCTCTTTCTGTGATTTTATAATTTGAGATGTTTAGTTTAGAAAGTGAACCTCTCTTATGCTTCTGAAACTTCTCAAAGCAGAATTTCTGATAAAAAACATTTTTTATTAATAGAAAATTTTTTAAAATGTTTATGCTCATAAAAATAGTACTGAAAGAAAAAAGTAGTTGGCAGCATCTTTCTTTAGATAATAAAAATTGAGAAATGGCTCATTCTGTGAAGAAATTGGATTTTTTAAGTAAAATAAAACAAAATGTCATAGTGATTTTTTCCTCTTGAATGACCTTTCAGGATGCCTACATAAATAATAATCACTCAACAACAAATGATTCCTTTCTCTCAATCTGTCTCCCTATCCCTGCCCTTTGTCTTGGTCAAATTGATATTAACGCTTCCTTATATTTCAGGACTAGAGGAATTCTGATGGCCTCCCATGAGACCAGGAAGGCCTAAACAAGCATATTTTACGCCAGTTCATACTTAGCTCCACTGAATCCCTCTCTTTTTATAATCTATTTATTCGTGTGTTATTTGTCTTTCAAAGAAGCCAAATTTTGTAGAATGCAGAGTAACTTATTTCTTCCTCAGTGTCTTAGCCCATAGCAAACTGGGATAAAGGGGTTCTGTATGTATTGGAAAGAAAAGCTTCTGGTCAAGGGAGAGATTTTCTAAATCTTTTTGTGTGTTGAAGTGGAAGAAAGAAAAACAGACCCCATGGGATATCTGGGGCTATTTCAGACCTTTCAGAGAAAGTGTTTTGAATACCACAATCATTACATAATGATTGAAACATACTGTATGTGGAATAATATTGTGACTATTTTAATGAAGAAGATTTACCTGAATAGACTGAGCTATATACCACAGTCATGGCTCAGTGAAAATTTACACCATGTACAGCAATCTTGAGGAAATATGGAAACTTGGCAAGATGGGCAAAATGTGGGTTCTGTCAAGTAATAATGGAACATTTGAAAGCCCGCAGCTTTTCAGGCTGGCAAGCACCAGAGGATCATTAATTACTCTCTTCACTTTTGTTTTTCTTTGACAGGCCTCCTCAAATCTCTTGGGGGAAATAGGAAGACAGGCTGGAAAGAATGTTTTCCATTAATCGAAAAGTAAGAACAAAAGGGATAGGAGAATTTGTGTAGTTTTCAATACATTGAGTAATTCTGTAGTTATCTCAAATTCCAAAACATTTGAAAGGATTGAGGTTAAAATAGAACAGCAATTGTCTTGAGGGCAATGACAACAACCAGAATAGTCAGGGCCTACTATACCGGGCTCAGAGAAGTGGTGCCAGGTCTATTCATACACCCAGGAGAGATGTGTTTTCTAAGTGGTAATTCTCCAGGGAACCAAGCACAGCTACAAAGAGAAAGAATATGCACCTGCTACAGACATACTCAAGGCAAAAGAACTTTGCGTATAGTTCCAACTTCAATTTACTTCAAGAAAGAAATTCACTTTTGATATAGAAATAAAGATGGATACGAATCTGAATTAATAACTGTTTCATCCATCCATCCATTCATTTATTCATCATTTACTCTCTATTGAACAAGTGCTATATTGAAGACTTTTAGGTAGGTATTGTGGGAATACAAAAATGTAAAAGACAAATCTGGCTATTTTCATGGAGTTTACACAGTTAGCAACCTGGGGATGAAAGAGAGTATTTGGGAAATCAAGAGTTCCCTAGAATAGGCAATTGCAGTATTCAGGTATATGAAGGCTAAAATTGGGAGCCACAGAAATGAGTTTATTGTAATACCTGCTATCTCATTGCAGACCCTGGAGATTTTATGGAACTGTTTGCAGATTGAGGGTGGGGTATTGAGATAGGTGTATTTCATCCAGTTCCAAAGTTTGGTAGTATTTTTGTTTTCTGAAGCAGGAGACATGATTCTTAACATATCTTCAGCTTTTCATTACCTCATATTTGGAAGAAAGGTGAATTATGTTGGAAAGATTTGGTATTCTTCTATTTTGATATGTAACCTACAAAACATCAATGCCATATCTAATTAAGAAAGAATTCAGTATATGTAACTAGTGCTCAATCACAGGAGTGAAATGAAGCCTATAGCAGTCTCATACAATGCCTTTCATATTTCTTCTTGCTTTTTCTTTCATAAGTTATAACTAGAAAAGAGTCTCTTGCTAAATTATGTAGACATTCTTTGTATGACTCTTTCTACTACAGATGTGAGTATGGAGGATGCTAATTTTATAGTAAGATGGATGCTAATTTTATAGCAAAATAAAGTTGAAGGATACTAACAAAATGACAAAGATTCCTTCAGGCTAGAGAAATGAAGGGCACCTGGCATCTTCAAAAACAAAAGGACGAATAATTGTAGATATGATCAATATGATCCAAGTCAGGGCACCTGACAAGAAGAACATTCAGGGACTTTAAGGATAAAAACATACACTTGGTCTAGTTGGCAGTTAGTGACGAACTTGGGGTCAAACCTAGACTCTGATCAGAAAGAATTCAATATATTATTTATGCTACCAGTTCTGAGGATGAATTCTGACAACACAATTTGTATATTAAATTATTCCAAACTGACTTTTGTGATTTAACTAATTCTATTTGTCTATTCGCATTTAGTTTGTAGGTGTAAAGAATGTTTGAAACTCCTGAGACCAGAACAAAAATTTTAAAAAGAAATAACAACAAATATAATGAAAGAAAAATATTTCTGAATATTTCTGAATAAAAGACATACAAATATACACATTGAAAATGCTTGCATTATAGCTGGCAAGAATATAAAAGAGACTCATGCCCTCAACATACTATAATAGCTTTTCTTTTTATTTATGAGGGAAAAATCTTATAATAAAAACCTCTAAGCAAAATTATCAAGAAGGATCAAAACAATATTGGTTTTATATTTCTCCGCAGTTTGAGATATCTAGAGAAAATAGCGCTATATGGATACCTAGCTGGGAGGAGAAAACTAGTGCATAAGAAGCCTATTCACAGCAACTTGCAAAGGCAACACACTCTTTCAGGCAATTTTTTGAAAAATTACTTTAAAATCTATTATAGCCAAAGGACAGAAGAATGCAAAGTAAAAAATTACAGTCATAGTATAAAGTATTTGGATTCTAATTTCAGTTAAAAATAAATTGAGTTGAATACCAAAAGTAGTCCTTGTAAAAATACTAAACCTTCCAGATTATGTTAATAGAAAGAATATGGGGTATTATGAGGAAATTTAAATATGTCCTAAGATTTATATTGGCAGTATTAAAAATTTTTTTATACTTGACTTTTAGAATAAACAATGAACTCTTTTGAAGAACTTAAAGATACTATTCCAGAGAAGATTTAAAAAATTAACAAGGTGCATATTTCAATATCCTAGATGATAATGAGAGTCTCTACAAACAAACCAAAACCACCATCCACATAATAAAAAGACAAATTATAAAGAAAGCATAAAAGAAAAATAAAAACAGTAAGAAAAAAATTCAGAATTTAGATTTATACATATCAAATACTATAAGAACAAATAACTTAAAATTCCATAGTAAGTGGTAAAGAAATAAAAGGATATATTAGCCAAGGGTTCCCAAAGAAACAGAACCAATATAGGTTATATAGAGACATTAAAAAATGTTGATATGAGGGATTGACTCATGTGATTATGGAGGCTGAGAAATCTCATGATCTGCTATTTGAAAGGTGGATGCCCATAAATCTGGTGGTGCAGTTGGATTCTAAACCCAAAGGCCTGGCAAAAGAGCCAGTAATACAAGCCTTTGTTTAAGTTAGAAGGTCTGGAAACCGGATTATCAGTGTCCAAGGCAGGAGTAGGTGGATGTCCTAGCTCAAGCAGAGAGTAAGTTGACCTTCTGCTTTTTTCTTATATTCACGACCTCAGTCAATTAGGTCAGGGGTCCTCAAACTACAACCCACTGAGGATATTTATCTGGCCCACCAGGTGTTTTTGCCTCCACTGCCTGTCCTGTTTAGCAGTGGACTCATCACCGGCAACAAAATCTGTTAGTGGAAAAACCACTGGTTGCATTCCCAAACAAAACATGTGTGGATTCACTGGAAAAGTTACAAAAGGAGTTCCAATTTCGATTTAAAGAGCTTCATCTCCATGAAAAGGGCATACAGCTTTTCCATAAGCCATTTTCTATTGACATTGAAAATGTGGAGGTAAGTCCCTGAAGTTGCCGCCCTGGACTCCGGCACTGCCTCAGGCCTGCACCTCCTGCAGGCGGGAGCCAGGTGCTGATGGTTGCAGCAGGAGTGGCTGAGCACTCCTGTGGCTTGGCTCTGGCTCTGTGCCTGTGGCAGCTTTCCAGCTTCTCCATGGGGCTGGACTGCAGCACCCAGATGCTCTAAGAACGTTTCCACTGTTGCTCGGAGGACACACATAGTGGGATTCAGAATTCCTGGAGAATTGCCTTTGTGAGAAGCTGGAAGTATTTCTTTAAATTTCTTCTCTTAGTTTTTCAAAGAAACATCAAAAAACCATAAAATGAAGAGATTGACTGCCACTTGCTTGATGAAGGTTTTACTGCCAAGGACATTCTGGACCAAAAAATCAATGAAGTTTCCTCTTCTGATGATAAGGATGCCTTCTATGTAGCAGAACTCGGAGATGTTCTGAAGAAACACCAAAGATGGCTAAAAGCTCTTCCTCCTGTCACTCCTTTTTATGCAGTCAAATGTAATGACAGTAGAGCCATTGTGAAGACCCTCAGAGCCATTGTGAAGACCTTTGCCACCATTGGGACAGGATTTGACTGTGCTAGCAGGACTGAAATACAATTGATGCAAAGTCTCCAGGTGCCTCCAGAGAGGATCATCTATGCAAATCCTTGTAAACAAGTATCTCAAATTAAGTACATTGCCAATAATGGGGTCCAGATATACTTTTGACAGTGAAGTCTAGTTGATAAAAGTTGCCAGAGCACATTCAAAGGGCAAGTTGGTTTTGAGGATTGCCACTGATGATTCCAAAGCAGTCTGTCGACTCAGTGTTAAATTTGGTGCCACACTCAAAACCAGCAGACTTCTTTTGGAATGGGAATAAGAGCTAAATATTGATGTCATTGGTGTCAGCTTCTGTACTGATCCTGAGACCTTCATTCAGGCAATCTCTGATGCCCCCTGTGTCTTTGACATGGGAGCTAAGGTTGGTTTCAGCATGTACCTGCTTGATATTGGTGGTGGATTTCCTAAATGTGAGGATGTGAAGCTTAAATTTGAAGAGATCACTGGTGTAATCAACCCAGCATTGGACAAGTACTTTCCATCAGACTCTGGAGTAAGAATCATAGCTGAGCCAGGCAGATATTATGTTGCATCAGCCTTCACATTTGCCGTTAATATCATTGCCAAAAAAATTGTATTAAAGGAACAGATAGGCTCTGATGATGAAGATGAGTCCAGTGAACAAACCTTTATGTATTACATCAATGATGGAGTATATGGATCGTTTAATTACATCCTTTATGATCATACTCATGTAAAGCCTCTTCTGCAAAAGAGACCTAAACCAGATGAGAAGTATTATTCATCCAGCATATGGGGACCAACATGTGATGGCCTTTACTGGATAGCTGAGTGCTGTGACCTGCCAGAAATGCATGTGGGTGACTGATGCTCTTTGAAAATATGGGTGCTTACACTGTAGCTGCTACTTCTACTTTCAATGGATTCCAGAGGCTGACTGTCTACTCTGTGATGTCAGGACCAACGTGGCAACTCGTGCAGCAAATCCAGAACCCCAACTACCTACCCAAAGTAGAAGAGCAGGATGTTGGCACTCTACCTGTGTCTTGTGCTTGGGAAAGTGGAATGGAACGTCACCCAGCAACTTGTGCTTCAGCTACATTAATGTGTAGATATCATTCCGTAGCTGTTAACTGCGAGTTTAGCTTGAATTAAGGGATTTGGGGGGACCATTTAACTTAATTATTGCTAGTTTTGAGATGTCTTTGTACGAGTAGGGTTGGCACAGATGCAGCAATATGTAAGATTAGGAGATGAGGGTCACACTTATCTGTGTTCCTATGGAAACTATTTGAATATTTGTTTTATATGGATTTTTATTCACTTTTCAGACATGGTATGAAAGAGCACCCCTCTGCTGCTCAGCAAGCATTTGTAGCTTGTATAGTGGAAGAATGGGCCAAAAGCTTAGTGTTGTGACCTGTTTTAAGAATAAAGTATCTTGAAATTTAAAAAAAAATGTGGATACAATTTGCCAAATGGAACTGGCTGAACTACAGAACCGTGACTCTCTGAAAGACGCATTCAAGTCAAGCAGCCTTCCTAATTTCTATGCATCTCTCCCCTCTGAGACACATCCTAATCTCAGGAACCATGCACTCAAAATGGCAACCATCTTTGGTAGCACTTATGTCTGTGAACAGACTTTTGCCAGAATGAAACATCTGAAATCTCCCACCAAATCTAGAGTAACTGATGCACACTTGCATCACTTGTTACGACTAGCAGTGACAAACATGGAACTGGACATTGACCATCTCATTAGCCAAAAGCAGGCTGATAGTTCCCATTGGAATACTAGTAAGTTTGTTGATTTAACCTTATTTGTTCTTCATTTTAAATATTGTATTTGTTCCTATTTTGTTTTTTTACTTCAAAATAAGTAAGATATGTGGAGTGTGCATAGGAATTTGTTCATAGTTTTTTTTTAAAACTATAGTCCGGCCCGCCAACGGTCTGAGGGACACTGAACTGGCTCCCTGTTTAAAAAGTTTGAGGAACCCTGAATTAGATGATGCCCTCTTATACTGGTGAAGGTGAATCTTCTTTACTCAGCCTACCAATTTAAATGTAATTTCTTCCAGAATCACCCACAGACATTGTCAGGAATAATGTTGTCAAGGGACCTGGGTATTCCTTAGCCCAGTCAAGTTGATACATAGGATAAAACAATAAACTTAAAGATACTATTCCTTACAAGAGATAAAAATAAAGCTAAATAACAGAAGACATTAGTATCATAAACAGGGAAAGATTCATTAGCAAATATATGAAGAAGTACTAAATGATTGCTTAGTTGGTTGGTTTCAGTCTAGATTAAAGTAATTATTTTCAAGGGAGTAGCCAAGAATCTCTTACTATTTCAGGCAATCTAATTCTTAGTTATAGATAGGTCTGAAGCATGAGATTCCCTGTTTTCTTTGTATGAATGTCTGACTTATTATTTTGGCTGTATTATAAATCAAGATAATTCCAGGTGGATTTTATTGAGTGAAAAGGAGCCTAGAATTTCTAAGAACTACTAAAAAATGTCAGCCCATTTCATTCTGGGGATTTTTATATTGGAGACCTATGCATTTTCAAATCTTTATTAATGTCTAAGTATTTGCATACACACATACAAATACATACCCACAATGCACTGGGCATCTCAGTATTAAAATAAAGAAATTATTCACAGTGAATTTCCCAGCCTCATTGTTTGCCTCACATTCATTCCTGTAAAAGCTACCCTCCCTAATTTAGACAGTACGAACAAACTGACAACTTTCCAGGCAATTTCTCTATGGAGACACAAATGACATATTTTTTTTCCCCTTCTTCTTGCCGATTGCTGCTTTTTAATAGAAACAAATGATTAAAAGCGAAGCTATTATCAACATGAAATACTAAAAACCCAGAGACAACAAGAAGCGTTATCATTTTAAAAAGGGGTTATGGGTTAGATAATACATCCAGGAGCAGGTACCTTTTTAATTGGAATTATTGCTATCATTCTAGAGCCTAACAGTAGCAGAGCTGCTGAATCAGTTAATTCTGATTCTAAATGAGCCCACTGGGTCAGATGCACAGGTGCAGTTGACCATTAATTTCATTTATAGAGAGTGTTAGGGACAAAGAATCAGAGAGGGAAAAAGAAAAAGACTAAACAATAAAGGATCGCACAACTTTTAATCTCTAGAACAAAAAACTCCCTGCCCACTTAATTTTCCAGACCAATAGAGGGTGTGCTAGGGCTTTTGAAAGTAAATTCTTACGTCTTTCTAAGAAATTTCATAAGGATGAAATACTCAATTTTATAAATGACACTATGTGACTAATTTTGAGTAGCATATTTTAAATTATGCAAATGTATTGCCTACATTTCCATAGTTTAAAAAAATGTGAACGGGATTCCTGACCAGTAATTTTGGTTGTCCTCCCTGGCTGTGAGACAGCTTCAGTGTTTTTAATCCATCAACCCCTTCCTCCACCCACTCCCACCCCATAACAAATTCAACAGCCTACAATGCAGCCTTCTATGTTTTCCCCACACAGAGAATTTTCACTGCTACTGGTCATATTTTTTTAAAAAGATATACATACTTGTCTGTATCCTGCTTTTCTCACTTGAAAATACCTCTTGGAAATTTCTCAGAGACAAATTGCTATAGCTCAAATTCATTCTTTTTAATAGTTGCATATTATTCTCTGTGGATACACTGGAGTTATTCAACCATTCTCCTTTGAATAGTTTTATTTTCGCTTGGGATTTTCTTTCTAGGAAATTCATTACTGAGAAAGTGACTACTGGCTCTAAAGGTATACCAATTATTAATTTTATGAAATGTTGCTAGATTGATGTCTATAAACTACCGATACCTCGTATTCCCACTAAAATATTTTCTCATTTTCCCACTTAAAATACGTACTCCCAGTCTTTCACATCGTGCCATTCTGATAGGTATTCAAAGATATCTAATTGCTTTCCTTTCCATTTCCCTAACAGTGACTGGGGCCTTGCTTCCATGTTTTGGGCCACCAAGAGTTCTTGTTTGTAAATAATGTTTAATGTTGGATTAGTTTGCTTTCTTGTCAATACAAGACATACTTTTGCATATTTTAAATATCAACCCTATGACTACCTGCCTTAGCTACTTTTCTCAAATTACATCATATATTTTATTGACTTTGCATTTGTTACTTTCACTCTGTATCCATAATGTCTTATATATTTTTTCTAGGAAATTTAATTGAATAAGAATATCTCTTTGGTTTTTCTTCCATGAATCTTATTTTCTACATTAAAATATGCATTCTGAAATTTACCTATATAAGTTCCAATTTTATCTTCTTCCACATAGAGAACCAATTGTACCAGTACCACTTATAGTAATTATTTTTGTTCTTAATCTAAATACCACCTATTTCATATATTTATATTATTATAAATGCATAAGAATATAATATATGAATAGTGGTACATAGTCACAACTTTTTACATCAACTTTTATCATGCTTTTCTAATTTAATTGGATTATGATCACAGAAAAAAGGCATGTAAAATATCAATTTAAAAAAAATCATTAAGGTTTTCTTCATGACAAAATATATAAAATATCTTGTAAATGTTCCATGAACAACAAAAAATTATAAATTCTCTATTACAGGGCTGTAAGGTTCTCACTATGTAGCTAATAGTCGTTTGCCCATTACATAACTCAATCCTTCTAGGTCCTTATTTATGTTTAATTCATTGAGAGAGATATATTGAAATTTCTCAGGATAGCACATTGCAATTTTATAAAGTATCTCTTCCATTTCTAATAGTTCTTGCTTTATATGTTTAGTTGTGATAGTGTATGGTACACACTCATTTAGGTTTTGATATTTCCTCTATAGACATATTTATTATTATACCATGTTTCTCTTTCTATGTTGTACCTTTAACCTGAAATTCTACTTTGTGTGATATTAATATTTCTTCTGCTTTCCCTTTTTCGCTACACTATGTACTCAACTTCCCTTTATTACCCATTTTGCGTAAGTTTCAAATATGCAGCCTACACCTGTGCTTTGATTTCATCCTACTTAGTGATCTATTTTTTTTAATTATTTTTTATTGAGTCATAACTGTGTACAATAATTCAGTCTTGGAGTACAGTGTGCAGGCTTCACATACAATCGGAGATATTTTTATCAACCTGATTAATATAACATTCATGATATTTTCTCATTTACTA
>CAUYRH010083861.1:0-17289 GCA_963574655.1 Perodicticus potto | reverse complement strand
GAGGTAAAGACAGAAATAAAAATATTCTTTGAACAAAATGATAAAAGGAAAACAAGCTATCAAAATCTGTGGGATACAACAAAAGCTGCCCTGAGAGGAAAACTTATAGCAGTAAATATCCATATCTAAGAAACAGAGAATCGCAAATCAATAATCTAATGAATCATGTTAAGGAACTGAAAACCAAAGAGCAAACCAATCCCAAAACCAGCAGAAGAAAAGAAATAACCAAAATCAGTGAAATACTAAATGAAATTGAGAACAAAATAACTATCCATAAGATTAATAAATCAAAAATTGGTTCTTGAAAGATAAACAAAATTGGCAAGACATTTGCTAGATTAACTAGAAACAGAAAAGGAAGGACTCTAATAAGCTCCATTAAAAATGAAAAAGGAGAAGTCACACCAATATCATGGAAATACAAAAGATCATTTTGGAATGCAATAAAAATCTCTATGCCAATAACCTGAAAATATGGAAAAAATGGACAAACACACAACCTTCCAAGGCTCAATCAGGAAGAAATAGAACTGACCAGACTAATATCAAATACCAAAATTGAAACAATCATAAAAAGTCTGCCTACTAAAAAAGTCCTAAAAATGTTGGGAAGGAATCTTCCCAATTTTGTTCTATGAGCTAATATTACCCTGATACCAAAGCAAGGAAAACTCCCACTGAAAACAGAAACAGAAGATCAATATTCCTTATGAACATAAATGGAAAACTTTGAAATAAAATTTTAGCAAACTGAATTCAGCAGCACATCAAAATAATAATTCACCATGACCAAGTGTATTTTATCTCAGAGATCCAAAGATAGTTCAACATATGCAAATCCATAAATGTCATTCACTACATAAAAGAAAGACCTTTCAATTGACACAGATAAAGCATTTGACAAAATTTAGTGCCCTTTCATGGTAAGAACACTCATCAAAATTGGTATACATGGGACATCCCTTAAAATTATAAAGGCAATATACAACAAACCTACAGCCAATATCATATTGAATGGAGAAAAATCTAAAGCATTACTGCTTAGAACTAGAACCAAACAAGGTTGCCTACTTATATTTAACATAGTGCTGAAAGTTCTTTAACTTTATCTTTATCTCTGAAAGTTCTTAGACAAGAACAGGAAATCAAAGGGATCCAAATGTGGATAGAAAAGATCAAACCATTGGCCTTTGCTGGTGATAATGATCTTATTTCTAAAAAAATCCAAAGATTCAGCTAAGAGACTCCAGGAATTTATAAACAAATTCAGCAAAGCCTCAAGTTACGAAATCATTTGTGCATAAATCAATAGCTTTCATGTACACCACAACAATCAAGCCAAGAATCAAATTAAAGATGCAAAATACCTTTTGCAGTAGCAATAAAAATAAAATGGAATATCTAAGAATATATTTAACAAAGCGGTTGAAAGACCTCTATAGGGAGAGGGAGAATTATGAAACACTGAGGAAAGAAATGCAGAGGATGTAAACATATGGGGAAAATATACCATGCTCATGGATTAGCAGAATGAACATTAAAAAGACTGTATCACCAAAGTGATTTACAGATTCATTGCAATTCCCATTAAAATACCAATTCCATTTTTTTGCAGATGTAGAAAACATACTTCTATGCTTCATATCAAACCAGAGGGAAAAAATGTGACTAGCCAATGCAACCTTACATATTAAGAACAAAGCAGGAAGCATTACTTTATCAGACTTCAAGCTATACTACAACGCTATAGTGACCAAATGACACTATAGTGGCAGAAAATCAGAGACATAGACCTATGGTTTAGAAAAGAGAACCAAGAGATGAAATAAGCCTTATCTTCTCACCTGATTTTTGACAATGCAGATAAAAACAAAGACTGAGGAAAAGAATCCCTGTTCAACAAATGGTGCTGGGAAAACTGGATAGCCACACGTAAAAGACTGAAACAGGAACTGTGCCTCTCACCACTCACAAAAATTAACTCAAGATGGATTAAGATTAAAATCAACTTGTTTCTTGGAAAGAGTTACCATGTTTAAATATATGTAAAAAATACATAATAAATTCTAATACATAATAAATACATAATAAATTTATAATGCCGATGGCGTATTTATTCTGCATAAAACATTGTACTAGCTCTTAAGGCATGATAAGATAAAAAATCCAATAGTAACCTTAATGTTTTAGAAGATTTAGATATGACATAACACATTCAAGAAATTATTAGAAAGAAGCTACTAAAAAACAAAGATAGAAAATAGACAAAATAGAAGTTGAAAAGATAAGGAGATCAAGAAAGATTAGTAATGAAGGAAGTAATTAGAACAGATGAGTTCAAGGGCCTATACTTATAGCCAAATATAAATGACAAGGTTATT
Source organism: Perodicticus potto (assembly GCA_963574655.1). Classification (NCBI taxonomy): domain Eukaryota; kingdom Metazoa; phylum Chordata; class Mammalia; order Primates; family Lorisidae; genus Perodicticus; species Perodicticus potto. The sequence continues at coordinate 14,905 of CAUYRH010083861.1, read as the reverse complement.
TGTGAAAATAAAATGGATTTTAATGGGTGTTTCAATGTCTACATTATATGACTCTATGTGAATGAATTTGTTTTATTATTAGGTATCAGTTTGATTTTCTTAATGCCAAGGAGCTCCTCAATTTCAATGGTAAACTCCTCAGTCTCCAGGAAATTTAAAAAATGTTCAGTTATGTGTAACATATCCTAGAAGAATTTTGCATTTCTGTATCTATACATGTGTTTACCTACATAATCAATGGTAAATACAGCTGCTTTTTAAATGGTAGTCACATATATAATAATTCATCAAGTAATTATAGTATTTCCTTACAATTTCAAAACCCTATTAATTTTATATTATGGAAAATATCTTCAAAGAAAATTCAGCTTTAAATTCTAGTCTTAAAAAATAATTTATTAAGAAGCTTACAATACAATTTTGCTTCCCTTTCTTTTTTAAGGTGGAAATAGTAACCAACAGTTTTATTTTATCCTTAGACCTTTATTAGTCATAAATAATATCACATATATTTTTTGAAACAAAATAAAGGTCAGTTGATATGGCTTAGACCATAGCAATTGTTGGATATATTATAAAATAGAATCAGTAGCAAACAAATACATAAATGCTTATAAGAAAAGACTCCTCACTTCTTTAGAAATTGACATATTTAGTCCATTAGTACACAAATGTCCAAGTTTAAGGAAAATATCTAGTTTTAGGTTTCTTTTAAATGAGAATTCTAAAAATGGTTACATTTCTTTTTCTAAATACAGACAAACTCACTGGTTTAAACAAACATATCTCTTTTATTATAAAAATATTATCTCTAAGTTCCTATTCAATCATAACCATTATAAAAGCAAAAATAATAAAAATGAATGGTAAAATAACTTGGACATTTTTCTAATATTTATTTAAACCAATTGGCCTCCTGGAATTGTTCTACATAATCATGATTAAATAAATAACCCTATTGGCACTACCCCGAACATGTGAAGACCAGCTTGATTGCAAATCAAAAACTGCCGTTTGGAGGACTTGTCCTTGTGATTCCCAACACAGCATCCTTATTGAGTCACTTTCCCTTCTGTCCACTGTGTTTACTGGTCATGTCCATCTCTCCTAATAGCTGCTCTGTAGGCCTCTCCTGTTATCTGTTTCAGGTGTTTAAAGGACAAGACTCTTTATCATTAAGGTGCCCCAAGGCATCAAATTAATCCTATGTGATACATATCCTATGTTGTAATTAAGAACAATCTAAATTTAGATTTGAAATTTTATAAAAATTCAGTCATAACTCACATAATTTGACACAAGGAAAACTAACATAATTTTAAATTTTTTTATAATGCAGCCAACTTACTATGTAAAATTTTATATAAGTCTCTGTCACATGATTGCAGTTTCCAGCAAAGAAAAATGACAAAAGTAATTATACTTTTTTTGTCTCAATCATGTGATGTCTTCATAAATTTTTAGTATTTCAGGAACTGCTTTATCTCAATTTCTTCATTCATGGCAACTCAGATAAGTCATATATACCTCACACCTTCAAACTCTTTCCTATAAAAGATTTTTGGGGCAAGATCATGTGAAGCTTATAGTCCCTATCTAAAGTGGATATTTTTCAGTAAATATTTATTGGTTTACCACTATGAAGTATACTTGGACCCAAGTTCTGATGATACAAAATGAACCAATAAATGAAATCTGCTCTTAAAAGCTCATAATTTAGTGGAGAAAATATACCTAACATAAGTAAACATAAATAAAAAGTGATACATGGTGGTAAGTGCTATAAAGGGCAAACTATGTCTTTCAAGAGAAAATAAGAAGACAGTAGGATGAAGGTGGGAACCTGTCTGGAAGATTTCCCCAAATAAGTGATTTTCTGCCTGGGACTTCAAAGATAAAAATGGATGCTTCCACAAAACTAGTGACATGAAAGTACATTCTAGACAGTAAATACAACCTAAGCAGATGCCCAAAGAACTGGGCTTAAGAGAACTGGAACTAAGAGAATGTGCATTTGACATGTGCTTGGGGGGTGCTATACAGGCAAGATAAGAGCTTGGAGATATTATCAAGGATCAGAGTTTGAAGCAATTTACCATGCATACTAAGGAATTTGTATGTGTTTTAATTGTAATGAAAAATTATAGGAAAGTTTTAAGCAGTGAATTTTTATTAAATTATAATCAGATAACTCTGTTAATGGCGAAACGATTGAAAGGAGATAAACATAAAAGGAGAAAAACTAGACTGTTTCTTTTGGAGACTCAGGAAAAAAGTGAGAAAATTTGAGGCGATTATTTTGACAACAAAAATACTTTTAGTTGAATTTGATATTGGAATGGAGTAAATTGAACAGAATCAAAGATGATTCAGCCCCTCCACGTGTATGTATCTCAAACAACTGGCGGAATGTTTTTGCAAAGCACTAAGTTTGGAAAGTCAAGGGGAAACCAAGGGAGGAGGGACCTAACAGTAAGGAGAATATCAGTTCAAAGTCAAATCAAATCAATTTATCTCTGAGAAATAAAAGTCTCTAAAACTAGTCTGGAGCTTAGAAAATAAGTTGGGGATTGTATGCATTTTGAAGTCACCCAAAGAACAATTAGCCAGCGTTAAGAATCTTTCTCTGCTTTTACATAGTTTTATTCAACATTATCATTATTCGGTTTACTTTGAAATTGTTGTGGTTGATGTTTTCTATTTTACTTGAAATTCAGTGAAATTTTTGTTTATCTCATCCCTATCTTGGCTTTTCCATATCATGGAATTTGGTACAGTGTTAATTCTGATCTAATAGAAAACCCACTATCTAAGACCTTCTCTCCATCCAGAACCAAAACCTAAAACGCAGGACATGGATTTCTAAGTTCTTACATCTCTGTTTCCTCATCTTATTTCCGTTATTATTTTTTAAGGAGTTTTTATAGATGTTTCTTCCTGATTTCCCACCATGGAATTTTATCAACACAAATTAGTACACTGTACTATTGATCATATAATTTATGTCTATCTTAGCTTTATCCATAAAAAAGAATAAATATAAAGCATACCGTCTGTATTCAATGCAGGGTCAAGAATCACCAAACTTTTCCAGCAAAAATTTAAATTCCAAGAACAATTTATAACCATATTTCCTGAGTAGCTGTTAAAGTAATTTATTTACTAAAAAATTATATCAAATTATAATATATATGTAAATTAGGAGTGCACACAAATACATAAAAATGCAAATTTTAAAATTAGTAATTCAAAACTATTTCACAAGAAAAGTAAACAATGTACAAATTAATTGTTCAAAAATTACTTTTAGTGAATGTTCAATTTTTGCTTAACATGAGAAAATAACTAATTAGCTGTTGGATAGTCAATGATTCAGATATTATAGACTTTTTTTCTACTTGGTACTTTCTCCTTGGTATTTTCTCCTTGATAATTAATTCTAGATTGACTAATATTATAGAATTAAATAAGGAACTATAAAGCATTTTTATTTAATTCCCAAAGCCAAGTACACACAAATGCACTGAGGATCAAACATAAACTGCCAAGTTCACAAAGCAGCCAATGGCTACCAACAGGCAGGCAATGCCTCCTCTTGTACTATGATGTCTAGATGGAGCACTTGCAGCCATCTATTCATTATAATTTTGTAGCACTGATCTTGCAAACATTTTGAGTATCTCGCAAGAACTCAATTTTAATGCTTCTCAAGTAAGACCCAAGGAAAATTCCAGGATAGAAATTAAAAACTAAACAATGATATTTGAACTTTGGAGGGTCACAGACTATTGCAATAAAAAAAAATTTTGCCTTTTTCCTCCATAGAGAACTAATTTTCATTTCTTTGGGGGTGACAGCATTCTCACTGAGAATGTCCCAGGTCCAAGAGTATATAGCATTGCCCCATTAGCACTCTACTGCAGTAAACTGAATCCCCTTATAGATTTCCAGGATAAAGATATCTCTATACATCAAACTTTTCAGGACTTCTTCATACCTTTACTATTAAATCACATATATAATAAATAAATGTATAAATAAATGAGTAATAAATTTAAATCTTACTTAAAATTAATTCCAAAAACTCTAATATAATTAGAAAAGAATAATAAATCAAAACATTTTATTTTAATTCTACATTGACTTTCACATAATAAAAACATTACTGGAAGATGGCTAAAAAACATAAATGGCTATTTGGAAAAAATATTTAATGACTTGCACAATTTTATAATGTATGTTTGTATTCATTTCTATTTCAAGATAGCTTGACTTCATTCTTCAATGTATCAGCATTTTCTGTAAAGTAGCAGCTGGTCCATGGAATAATCTAGACAAAGGTCTTCTGAAAGCCTACAAATTATGTCACAAAAGTTACATAAATTAATATCTAAAAAAAATTACTATTTAAAAAACTTCCACTCTGACTTTTGCTCAATCTTGGAAAAATTCAGTTGCCCAAAATGCCTTTTTAAATGCAAAAATACAAGAAAATTGTGTCTGAATAATTTTTAATTATGCAAGTATTAAAAGTTATGTGGTTAAAAATAGCAGTATTTTTTTCAGGAAATAATATTTTTAAGTAATTTTCAAAGGTCCCAGCTGGAAGTAAAATAGTCTTATTATCAAATTTAGTAAAGTGCAGAGGAATGCACAAGTGGCAATTTGCTGATCACATGGAGAGGAATGAATTTGGCAGGACTAAAAAGCATAAACAGAGCTCTGGAGCTGTGAGGCTTTGGAGTTACATCTACACTCTCAGTCACCCCAACAGGTAGGTGTATTCCACGTACTATTCACATCACAAGAAAGAAATCTTTGAAATCTTTTCTCAAAGATGTTTAGCACAGAATAGTTATCTAGATTTGCCACTGATTGAAATAGTTTAGGACACAGCTCAATAAAGGGGAAAAATTCTATGGGAGTTCAATTTGGCTTATATTCAGAAACACAGGCTTTATAAATCTTTTTTTCTCCCCACTTTGAAGCATTAGACCTGTAGCCTAATGTTCTGTAAACCTATACTACATTTTATTAAAAGCCAGGGCGGTTTTGTATTTGAACAATTTGTCACCTTCTTAAATTTCTAATACTTACACTCTGTCTAGGTTATTGTTCCATCTTATGTTTTAAATTCCTCAAATGCAAGATCCATTAAGCTTTAACTTACTCTGAATAGCACCAAGTGTAATGTGGTTTGCAAATAGGTGATTAGAAATCTCTGAGTGGTAAAATGACAATGTTGACATACGGTCCTAGCAAAGAATTGAAATTGTTAAGAAACTATCAAAAAGTAGGAGCCTACTACAAACAGGATTTTTATCTCTAAATGGAATTGATTTGTCTCAAAGATATGAAATTAATAGAGTTGAAAATACATCAAAATAACATATTTTGATACAATACAAAAAAAACTGTAAGCAACCCAAATATCCATCACCAGGAGAAAGAATAACCAGTTATGTTTTACTCATAAAGTATTTACTCAACAATAAAAAGGAACTAACTGTACAACCAACAATGGTAGAATCCAAAAAGAAAAGAAGAGGAAGTCAGAAACAGAAGGTCACATACTATGTGATTCAATATCAAGTCTATAATATGCAAAAATAAGCCATACATGTAGAAATCGAAGTGAGTGCTGGGTGATTGGAGGTGGAGTCTGCAAAGGATTTCAGCATGAAGAAAATACTTTATATATGAACTAGAATGGTAGCAATACAAATGTGTACATTTGTCAAAACTAATAAAACTACTATATATTTAAAGAGGCTTATTTTACTATGAATTCAATAATGTTAACATTAAATCAAAGATACAATGGATCACATTTTCTTGTCATAAACACTTTATAGATTATATGACATTGTCTTTCTGTATTTCGAATTATTCAAGAAAAATGTGATACTACATTTTTCTTTGATTGTAGATTAAATTTTTATCCTAAATGCTCTCAGAATTATTTATCTTTTAAGTTTATCCTTTTTTCTGGGATATATCAATATTTTTGCTGATATATAAAACTTTCTATGTGTTGATTTGTTTTTTGCATGCCTTCTAAATTAGTTTTAATTTACTTGTTCCATTATTTTATACTCTTCACAAATATCAATTATATTTATACTGATTAGTCATTTTAGGTCTCTTACTTCTACCAGCTTTTTTAGAGTAAGCTTGTATCTTTTCCACCAAATTCTTTCATTTTCAAATATTGTCCATGATAAGACTGATTTTTACTATTTCTAATAAAATTCTTATTGTTGTAATTATTTACTTCGCCTGTCAAATTATTGTTCTTCTATCATTTTTCATCTCCTCTCTGTCTTCTGTATTATTTGATTTTTTTATCTCTAAATTGACCTTATTTCAGAAAGTTAACATTCCTTTTCATTTCTCTGTGATTGTGAATCGCCCATCAGCCCACCAATATGAATGGATTAATAAAATATGGTATACATATACCAGGACGTACTACTCAGCCATAAACAAAAATGAAAATCTAGTATATTTTGTTACAAACTAGCTGAAACTGGAAACCATTCTTTTAAGTGAAATATCACAAGATGGAGGAATAAACAGAAGTACTCAATACCAAGTGGGAACTAATCGATAAACATGTAAGCACTCATATGGAAGTAAATCTCAATGAAAATCAAGCTGTGGGGAGGGAAGAAGGGAGGATGGGTATGTTCACACATACTGAATGATATGTTAGGAATAGTATAAATAAAAATATATATATTAGGAACACTCTTCTAATCATATATATCCCTAATATTCTGAAAATATACACATATTTTATACAATGTATATATTTTCAGAATATTAGGGATATATATGATTAGGAAGACTGTTCCTAATATATTATTTTATATATATATATATTTCAGAATATTAGGGATATATATGATTAGGAAGACTATTGCTAATATATTATTTTGTATAATAGCTTTGATTTTCTGGATCAATATATTTAAGAATATCAATTCTGGGATCTACCTCATACTGTTTTCATGTCCTTCATATCATTAAACTGTTATACAAACATAGGTTTGATTTGGATATTTTCTTCTTATTTTCATTTTTGTGGAATTGCTTTCATCGAGATCTAACACTTCCCATGTAAAGTGAGGCTGGACAATCCTTCACCTTATGACTAGACTCTCCTAAGAGTATCTTTGAAATTTGGAATCTGAGTAGTAGGACACAGGATTATTGTTTTACAGACAGCTCTTAGGTTTTTAGTTGTTTCGGGACAGGAGAATGGGCAGTACACTAAGTGAATTGAGCAGCCTCCCTTGGATTTATTATTTTTCATCCTTTGTCACGACATTTTATTTGGTCCTTAGCCCTCAGAAGAATCCTAACCTAAACAACTCTCACCTTGGAATTCAGCTTTTGTACATTTTTGGCCAGTGTGGGGCCCAGTGGCTGCCAGTGTTTGATTCTGGTTTGTTTAGGTCTTTGTTTTTAATGATTATCAAGTATTGTCTGCGTAGGTAATTGTGGTTGTTGGGGGCGGGCTGCATGGCTGTCCCACATTCCTACCTCTTTTTTCTGCTTTCTAGATCTTCTCTATGGCACAGTCTTTTTTCTAAGTGATCTGCCAATATCACAGCCCTTATGCTTGTCCTCTTACACTCACATGTACTGTTTTTTAGGACTCTATCTGTCTTTTAAAGTAGATATAGGGGTGGGATCTACAAGTTTGCCAAAACTTTGTGATTTAGTCTAAATTTCACTGTCTAGTAGACATTGTTCACAATAGATGATATAATTGAAGTTATTGTTCTTTATTTTTTAGTCTTTTTTTAAAAATTCAGATTATAATAAAACCTCCATAGATGACCACCTACCTACATTGACTACTCCTTAAGTTAGACATTGACCTAACTTTCATAGACATGCACCACACCTACCTATCACTACAGCAGGCCTAGTTCTTTACACTGCCCACCTCCAGATGTTGACCAGTTTGTTACAATCCCTTGGTTGGTCAACTTACCAATGCTCTACTGTATTGGAGGTAGGGAAATTAAGGAAATTTTATCTACTCTCTTTATGATAGGCTCTTAAATCTAAGTTTCTAGACTACTTCAAAATCAGTGATCAGAAGCAATGATGCTAATTTTAATATTGTAAAAATATATGTCTCTGTTACTCAGTATAGCCAGATTTGATTATATATATTTTTCCTATATTTTAGCTCTAATATATTAGAGTCATAGTTTCTGAATATTAACAACCTCTTAGTGACTAAAGAGAAGAAAAGAACCTATGGTGCTGGAAAAAAGAACAAAGAAGAATACTAAGGCAAAGCAAGTGGTGGATTCATTGGAGCTATTTTAAACAACAAAGCTATGGATTTGAAGGACAAGCTTAGTGTTTATTGACATGCTTTTAAACAATGCTCGTTTTATAGTAGAGTCTCAGGTCTGGTAGTGTGATCCCTCCTGCTTTGTTTTTATTTCTGAGTAATGTCTTGGAATAGTGATCAAAACAGCATGGTACTGGCACAAAAACAGAGAGGTAGATATTTGGAACAGAATAGAAAACCAAGAGATAAATCCAACTACTTACCACTATTTTATCTTTGACAAGCCAATTAAAAACATTCAGTGGGGAAAAGACTCGCTATTTAACAAATGGTGCTGGGTGAACTGGCTGGCGACCTGCAGAAGACTGAAACTGGACCCTCACCTTTCACCATTAACTAAGATAGACTCTCACTGGATCAAAGATTTAAACTTAAGAAAAGCCCCATTTATTTCTTCTGTTCACTCATTAAAATGGCCTTGTTTGCTTAGTCCTCTATTATCTGTCTGATAATAGGTAAGTTAATCTCTATTACTATATATTTCTAGGATGTCTCCATTATGACAGGGATTGTTCAATACATTTGTTTTGACTGAATAAGCTGTGGCTCTCTAGGCACTGTGACCATTACAAAGCATGTGTGTGTGTGTTTGGGGAAGAGAGTGGGTCCCCAAAGAACCTCTGTAGTCCCTCATTGTGCCTATTTCCCTTTCTTAATCCATATTGGTTGTGTTTAAATCCTTGGGCAAGCAATTTAGCTTCTCTGAGCTTCAGTTTCTTGTCTATAAAATAGGGATAATGCTCATGCTTATCTTGCAGAATTGGGTGAGGATTAAGCTAATCAAACCTTGTAAAATGCTGAGAGCAGAGCCCAGTTCAGAGTGAGGCAACTCAACACATTAGTCTTTATTATCATGAAGTGCTGAGGAGAGCTGCTGGAGTTACAGGGGTGAGCCAAGGACTGCCTCCTGACTGAAGGCGTCTGTGTCTAGTGGTGTGAGGTGGACATTATTGCTTGACTCACACAAAATACATCAGTATGAAGTATGTGATGCTCTGAAGGGCGTGCAAGGTGCTATGAGCAGTATAAATGCAGGGTCCTCTTGGATTTGCATGGGAAGTACTCACTGGCCAAGAAGGCTTCCCTATGAAGGTGACACTTGAGCAGCAATGTGAGACAGAGAGTGGGACTTAATAAGGCCAAGGGGGTAGCTGGTGGTGGAGGAGTGGTGTGTGCATCTGAAGTGAGGGGCAGTGTCATGGGAGTATGGGAAAATGGGCTCAGGTTTACCTATCCAACATTTATCTTCTGGGGGATGTCTGGGCTCACATCACCAGGGATTCTGATTCAATTGTTGGGACATTGTTTTGGCAAAGGAATTTTAAAAGCTCCCCAGGTTACTCTAATCTATAACCAGGGTAGAAGTTACTGCTCTTGGCTTGTTAGGCATGCTGACTCTCAGCTCCTACCCAGACTTGGTGAATCAGAACTTGCATTTTAACAAGATCCCCAGGTTATGTGTGTGCAAAGTAAGTGTGGAAAACTCTGGTTTGTGCATAGCCTCACCTAAACCTGGTCAAAAGAATTGATTTTTGAGTCTTATCCCAGAAATGCTGATGCAGAAGGTCAAGCATGGGGTCTAAGAAATTAATATTTTTAAGAAACACCCTGTGTGGTTCTGAAGCAAATTGATTGCAACCAGACTTAAGAACAAGCTCTCGAGAAGGTCAGGATGGAAATTAGAGAGGACGTGAGAAGGATGCGGACTTGGATTTAAACCTGGAAACGCTTATAGCCTGATGAAGTCTGGGGCCTCTCTCTTGTGAATCCATCCATAGAATTCTAATACTTTTTGATCTTCTAAGCTTTAAATAAATCTTGGAAAAAGGACAGCATTCACACTAGGAATACTAATAGTCTAGTACATCTTGGGGTTGGTGAAAGTGTTGGGAATAGCAAGATTAGTGGTTTGGGTTCCTCTGGAATAGTCTTTATTGGCTCCTGAGACCAGTTGTTTTATGTGGCTCAGAATAATAAAAAGATACTTATCCTGTCTGTCTTAATTTTCCAGATGGCCTCCAGGAAAATTTCCAAGCAGAAATCACATTTATTCAGTTCAAGAATCCACTGGGAAGATGTTACAGTCATAGAAGAGCCAGATTCTCATAGTCTTTGAACTTAATGTTTTTTTGGATTATTGTCTCTCTGGGTTTTAAAAACTTTGTTTACTTTTTTCTTTCCAAGACTTTTCTGCATCCATTTAATTTAATTGTTCCCTTGATCTATGTAACAGAATTAAGAGGTAATTTGATAATGACGTTTTGCATTCATTGAGGATTTAGTCTGATTTTTTTCTTCCAACTTTCCTATAAACACAATAATACTGTTCAAGTTAGAGGAAGTTTTTAATATCTCTTATGTGCACTATGCTTTCCTAGGCACTGCGGGATGTAAGCAGGATTGGCTTCATAATTTGCAGGGCTTAGTGTAAAATGAAGATGCAGGGCTCTTGTTCAAAAATTATTAAGAATTTCAAGATGGCGACAGCTGAGGATTAAACTGAGCACAGAGCTCTCCTACATCTGGGGTCTGCGTGGTTCCACAACTCATGCCCATGAAGCCAGCCTGTGTGAGGTCCTCAGTGCCCAGCAAGGAGTCACATTTAAAGCAGAGAGTGAAATTTTTTTTACCTTGGCCTCTTCTTATACCTCCCTGGGGGTACTGGCTCCTCTCCTCTCTTTTTTAGCTCCTCACACCACTGAGGCAGGAGGCAGAGTGTCCAGAAGGCCATATTCTTTTGTTGAAATGACACAGCCACACAGGATAAACAAACTCATATACTGATGTTGAAGGCGTAAATGGGTACCTGCTTCCTGGAATGAAAATGGCAAATATATATTGAGTTTTAAAAATGTTAATATTCAAAATTAAAAAAAATTCATATTTTCTGACCCAGTAAGTCCACTTCAAGGAATTACATTCTCACAAAGTAAAAAGATAATCATTATAATTGTTCTATGTTAAATACTGACAAAATATAGGGAGTAACCAATATTTATATGCAATAGTGGAGAAGATCTATATTATCATATTATGAAATGCCATCCAGACATTTAAATTTGAGGTGTGCTTTATGGAAGGGAATTGTTCTTGAGATCAATCTATCTTATGCTATATGTTATATAAGTGGATAATCATTAATTCTTTCCCTTCAGTCAATCCTGATCATAGACAGGCTAAGGTATTGTGTGGATATGGACTTTCCTCAAGCCCACTGCCCAGCCTGGGTCCATCCATTCTTTTCTCATCATCATCAGATGTGTCCACGTTCTGGCCTTTTCTTCCTCATTCCCCCTGCCACGCATCCTTTACTTTGGCCAAAGTTGACCTCTTTGTATTTGTGCTCCCTTGCTCTGGGCCTCTGTTTTTGCCAGGACTTGTTTCCTAAATCTTCTTCCCACCCACGTGGTGAAATCCTGTCCTTCCATCAAGCCAGTGCAAATGCTACTTCCTCTGAGAAGATTTTCCCCCTTCTAATGATTCCACCCCAAAACTGAGTGCTTCCTTCTCTGAATTTTTTATGGGACATTAATTATATTGCTTATGTAGCATGATCTGTGTATTGCTTTCTATTGTAATTATTTGTGAGCACGTCTTCTTTTTTCCACTGGATTATTAGCCTCTGAAGAAGGAGAGCTTATCTTGCATACCAAGTTGCATCCCTTATAAAAGTCATTCAGTATGTGTTTTCCTAGTGCATATGTACATGTATACACATTGGAGAATTAATAGCCATGCTGAGAGAAACGTGAATAGGGAATTTGCAGGGGCCAAGACAGAAAAGATACAGCAAAACGAGAAAGGGATAAGAGCAACTGTAATTTTTAAAAATCTCTAAAATTAGTTTAATGAAAGAATAAAAATAATTTTAATTAATTTATAGAATAAGACCATCTCACAGGCATTGTCATAGGTCTAATATTTTTCTTAACTGGGTACATCATTCATTCATTAACATGAAATATATTTGAGAACATTATAAGACTTAAAGACATGCAGTTTGGGGACACAAAAGCCTTTGGTGACTTTACTGAAGTTCCACAAAGAAGACCCAAGAAACCTACTGATTGCAAGTTAATTACACGCCTCTAGTATGATGTGACTGATAAGAAATGATCAAATAAGGCAAAACTAACGCATGCTGATGCTACATTGAAAGGAGTCTGGTGTGCAGCTGATGGTCTCACTTTTAGACCTTTTCTGAAGCGCAGCTTCCCTTTCTGTCCTTTATGGACTGGAAGCAGATAGAGGGCAGTGAAGAACTGGGCTTACAGAGATTTGGAAACTAGACCATGTGATAAAGGCTGAGTATTTTTAGTTGGGTGAAGTACAGACTGGTAAACTAGTGAACATCTGATAAATGGTCTCAGAGGTTTGAATCTTCCAGCCCAGAGCTTCTTAAACTTGAGAGTGCACATGGATTATCTAGGGAATCTTGTTAAAATGAAGATCCTGATTTAGTAGGTCAGTTGGGGCCTGGAATTCTGTATTTTACACAGCTTTTTAGGTGATGCTGGTCCCTGGACCATACTGAGTGGCAAGGTTCCAGAGCAGCTTTGTCTAATGGACCACAGCAGTGATAGTAATATGCTTTATTTGCGTTTTCCAATATGGTAGCCACCTGCTGCATGTGGCTGTCGAGTACTTGAAATGTGGCTAATGTGACGAAGAAACTGGGTTTTTGATTTTATCTAATTTCCCTTTAATTTAAATAGTTACATATAGTTAGTGGCACTGTATTGGACAATGCAGTTCTAGAGGATGTAACCAAATTTAATGATTGGAACTTAAAGGGCCTTAGACTTCACTTACATTATGTGAGTTTTAGAACAATTATAGCTGTTTGGCATTGAGAAGGCTGCCTAAAAGGTTAGTGTAGTACCCAAGTCTGTGATTATCTGTAAGGAATAGAGAAGAAGGGACACTTCTGCTAAGTGGAGAGGTCCACAAGGTGGTAGCATGCAGTTGGAACAGAGAGTTAATTTACTTACCACAGTGGTTCCTACCTAAGGACAGCCTGGCTCCCAGAGGACATGTGGCAATGTCTGGAGACATTTTTTGTCGACACAAGTGGAAAGAGTGCTATTGGCATTTAATAGGTAGAGTCCATGGATTCTGCTAAACATTCTACAGTGCTGAGGAGAGTCCCCCACAAAAAAGATTTAACCAGGGCCAGGGAGGAGAAATCCTGCTTTTACATAGACAGAGCTTTTATTAATAACAAATAGCTTAACAATGGAGTAGAAAAATTGGTGGAAAACAAGGATAGATAATTCTAGGGAAAAAAAGAACAACCATCCAAACAAAATGTAGGGAGTATTGTACAACCTTACTACTAATCAAATGTATAAGTTATAATAATGGGATTATATTTAGCTATCATTTTGTGTAAGTATTTTTTTCTTTTTAAAAATATAATGTACATATATTTTTTCCTCTACTCCCCTCCTACCCTCTTGTGCAAAATTTTAATTATTTTTTTTTTTTTTTGAGACAGAGTCTCACTTGGTCACCCTTGGTAGAGTGCTTGGTGTCATAACTCACAGCAACCTCCAACTCTTGGGCTCAAGAGATTCTCTTGCTTCTGTAGGCGCATTGCCTGCCACAATGCCTGGCTACTTTTAGAGGAAGGGTCTTCCTCTTGCTCAGGCTGGTCTTGAACCTTGAGTTCAGGCAATCCACCTGCCTAAGCCTCCCAAGCACTGGGGTTACAGGCGTGAGCCACTAAGCCTGGCCCTCTTGTGCAAAGTTTTATGCACAGTGGTGACAGAGGAGTAAAATGGTCCCTACTCACTGTCTGTGGAGGTATAAATTGCCCCACCCTCCTTTTTGGATATTTGATTGATGTTCCACTAATATATCATTCTAAAAGCTGGGTCAAGGAGTAATTAACATAGTAAAAACAGACATTAGCCAAGTCATTTATTAGGGTTTTGTTGACAATTTACTGGTGGAAAATAGTAATTGGTTTTTAGAAGAGAGGTCTTGATTTTGCTGGTGTGTAGCAAAATTAAATGTGCTTGAAATAACCTTAACATGTAGGATTTTTCACCATTTTAATTTATTACTGTTAAGTCAGATCCTTCCTTCTTAAAAATGTTTTACAAAGGGTTTTGAATTAATGCATTATTTAGAGTAGGATCTGCAAAAGTGAAATTGCTTAAATTATTTTCTAATGGAATATTACCGTATTTCAGATATTTATTACTAAAGTAATATTTTTATTTAAGTTTTGGATTTGGGGGACATATAGTAGAAAAAACTTACGGAGAAGTTGGAACATGTAGAAATATATATTTTTTAATTAAATCACATCTGCGTACATTAGTGCAATCAAGGGGTACAATGTGCTGGCTTCATATACAATCTGAAATGTTTTCATCTAACTGTTTAACATAGCCTTCATGGCATTTTCTTTTTTTTTTTTTCCAGTGGTAAGACAGAATTTATTTACAGAAAAGAATACAGAAAACACTAAAGCTCCTGGTAGAGAGAGAGAACTCAAGTGGGGAGAGAAAAGCTCTCTCC
>CAUYRH010083860.1:0-22934 GCA_963574655.1 Perodicticus potto | reverse complement strand
GTGATGTGATTTTTGGTCTTCTGGATATATACCTAGTAAAGGAATTATAGGATCGAATGGCAGATCTATTTTTAGATCTCTAAGTATTCTCCAAACATCCTTCCAAAAGGAATATATTAGCTTGCATTCCCACCAGCAATGTAGAAGTGTTTCCTTTTCTCTGCATCCATGGGTACAAGTGAAAATTACTAAATGTAGAATATAAATGTCTTCATATAGTGATTAAAAGGCCAAGTAGGCCATGTTAAATAGTTCAATGAAAATATTTCAGATTTTATATAAAGTCATCACTTTGTGCACCATGATTGCAACAATGTACACAATTATGATTTAATAAAAATTAAAAAAAAAAAGAATTACGGAAGAAAATGGGAAAATTTTAGATATCAACCTAGGCAAAGAAATTATGAAGGTGTCTCCAATGGCAATCTCAGCAGCAACAAAAGGAAAAAATTGGAACCTGATTAAATTTAAAAAGCTTCTGCACAGCTGAAGAAATAATTAACAGAGCAAATAGCCAATCTACAGAACGGGTGGAAATATTTACAAGTTATATATCTGCTAATGGGCACTGTCCAGGTGAGGGGCATATTTCGACCAGACTCTATAAAAATCTCAACCAAAATCAGCAGGAAAACATCAAACAACCCTACTAAAATGTGGGCAAAAGACATAAACATAAACTTCTGAAGAGAAGGTAGGTAAATGGCAAATAAAGATGTGGGGAAATGCTCAGCATCACTAATCATCAGGGAAAAACAAATTAAAATCACAATGAGGTGTCACTTAACTCCCATGAGAATGGCTTTTATTAAAAAGTTCCAAAACAATAAATGTTGGTCTGGATACAGTGAGAAAGGAAAAGTTATACACTATTGGTAGGACTACAAACTATTTGCTCTACGAAAACATTATGGAGAACTAACATTTGATCCAACAATTCCTCTACTAGATATTTACCCAAAGGGAAAAAATGTAAATTCATCACAAAGACACTTGCACTCAAATGTTTATTACAACATAATTCATAATTATGCTGTAAAGATATGGAATCAACCCAAGTATCCATCATTTCATGAGTGAATAAATAAAATGTAGACATGTATACTATGAGGTATACTCAGCCGTAAAAAATGAACTAATACCTTTTGCAATTACCTAGATAGAACTTGAGTCTATTTTCCTAAGTGAAGTTACTCAAGAATGGAAAAACAAACACCACATATATTTGTGATTAAATCAGAACTATCTGATCAGTATTCAGATGCAGGGATGGAAGTAAAATTCAGTGGAAATCTGGTAGGTGGTCAGGAAGGTGGAAGGTTAAAATCATGCCTAATTGGTACAATGTGCCCAAGTGAGGGTCACACTTTGACTCAAGCAGTACAAATCAATTCATGTAATCAAAACATTGATATACCCTGTAATATTCTGGAAAAAAAAGAAAAAAATAAAGGCCTCAGCCAATCCCACAGGAGCTAGAGTGATTCTGCAAGAATTGTACCACATTAAGGCAAGGAGGGCTGAATCCCACACCCCAGCATGTAGCATAGGTTGTGAGATGTGGGTTTTTTCTGGACTGGTACATAACCTTGGGTGAAGTAGTTTTCTGCAGCCATGGGCAATGTTAGAAAGGTATTCAGATGAGCGATACGATACTAGCAGCCCATAAGCTGAACATTCGGAGGAATTACTCCTGAAGGGGGATGTGATTGAAGCAATACTGCATCCATTACAATATGAAAACTAGGAATGTTCTCCTTCATGCAGCTCAGACTGGCAAACTGAAACACACTTCAGAACATAGTATCTTTGTAGCAAAAGGCATCAATGGGATTTCTCATCATATACTTAGTGTTTTTAATTTTCATATTCTGCTTTGTGGTATTTCAACTATGATCTGTCCCTGGATTTATTGCTCCGGCTACTCCAGTTAATTTACCTTTTTAATCGTGATTTCTAAGTCTTCAAATATGCTGTAACATTCTTTCAGTAGGTCTTTCTGCTTCTCTAGGGTTGTTCTGGCTGCTGCTTGTCTGACACTCACATTCCCTAGGGGAGTGAGTGCCATTATGTTGGACTCCACTATTCGAGATAAACTATGGCTCTCGGGCAGATCTCTTGTTTCAGGTCCTGCTATACGTTGCTCTACATAAATAACTACTTTTGAGTCTGTCACATAGGTCAGTTAATGAGCTCAAAGTGTTTACAACATGGTGGTCTGTTAATAAGGAACTTCCCAGGAGGAGGACTTTGGGCAAGATAGGCAGTAATAATCTGCTCAATAGGGGTCAATTTTACCTGGAGATTATTACTTGGAATTCATAGTGATGATCCCTCACTAGATTTTTATCCCTGCAAATATTTGACACAGCAGGGCTTTCAAGTTTCACTATGAACCAATAGTCTAAGAAGATAGTTAGAGCAACTTTTTTAGAGATTCTGATTAAATTGATTTGGGGTAGGTAGGACCTTGTATTTGTATTTTTAGTAAGCCTTTTGTGCCCATTAGGTTACAGATCATAAAATCACTGAAAGAGTTTTAAAGGAGGCAATCAGATGTTTACAAAGTTGTTGGTAGCTCCATGTATAACTTCCAGGAATAATCCCCTAAACAACACCATGGAACTGACCCATCAAAGGAGCTTCTTCACCTGTCATGATTAAGAGTTAGGGAATTAGGCAGCCTCCGTCCAATATATGCCAGAAAAATGGACAGCACACACCTTCCATGTCAGCACTGACAAGCTTTGAATAAGCCATGGAGACCTCACCTGAAGTTGTCCCTGAAAAGTCTGACCAACATAGGGGAAACTGCAGAAGCAGGGGCTCTGCTTCATGGTATTCAGTTCCTTCTTGAAGTCTCATGGGTGGATTTGCTTATAGGTAATAGGTCCTATGAGCAATCCAAGGTGATATCAATCTTAGAGAAGTTGTCTCAGTTCTGGTCTGCATTAAGGAAGAGAATCTGAACCATCTGCTCCATACCACAAGTGAATCTGATGCAGATATCCATATTCCACAGACTGGGAGAACGAATTATCAGATGGTAACTAATTGGATTACTTAGTGTATTCTAATAAACAAGAAAAAACAATAGAAAGCATGGTATTGCTAAACATGTTTGGGTTTTACTGTTTTGTTAATTGTATCCTAATTAGTTTAAAGTACAGAAAGACATCATCTGTGATTTTTACTTTTGTTTTGTGAATCGTTCGTAGGCTTTTATATTGACATAGTTATAACACTAAATGTTAGAATTTACCTGTCTCTCCCCTCAAATATTAAAATTTAACCTAACGAATTGTTTAGTGTGCATTAAAATAATGGGCTGATTACTTAACAAACTGTAGTAAATTCTGGCATATCATCCAGAGTTGTGCTTCACGGCCAAGTTTTCTGCCTTGTTCCTAAGGCTTACAAAGCAGAGAGCAAAGAAAGAAAAGGAGATAATGTTTTTAAAATCATTCCACTGAAATTGAGATATCTGTTTTCTAGAATATTTTTCTTGCACCTTAAAAATGATATCTGATTTGTAAATTATGCTTATTCAATACTTATTCAAGTTTCAAAATAAATAAATATGCCTACTAATCTTATGTGAAAACAGAGGCCTCCTTATATTGGTCCAAGTGGCCCTGTTATTCTGAGCAGAATAAAACTGGAAGAGGTCCCAATTTTTCCTTAGGGTAGATCTTCATTGCAGCTTGCATTTAAAGGACATTTCTTTGCATTATCTTGGTACTAAATAAAACTAGTAACAAATACTTCTCCAGGGTCCTCCTTAAACTAGGTTTATGATGGAAAAAATCCTAGAGGTAGATCATTCTCTGAGCTATAGTTGATTTACTTTTTTTCCAAAGGAGAGAAATTCTGTTAACTTTCCCATCTTCTCATGAAGACTAGACTCAAGTCTCGTACACTTTTTTTCCCTTTTGGCTTGTTTTTCACCAGCTTTCCTTCAAATTTTTGTTCTGTATAAAGCTGTTCTCTGTTTATACACCACAGTTCTACACTGTTCTATCACTGGGACACATCACAGTTCACTGGATGATATTTGCTCATTGTTGGGTGGTACAGAGAGAGTGGCAAAGTCCCTTTGCCCAGCCATCTGCAAGTACAATTCCAGGCACACAGCATCAATCCACTCACTTCATAGCCCCTTTCATGATCTGAAGATTTGTCAGGGTTTTGTGACAAACAGAAATGTTGTAAAGAAACTCTATTGAAGAAGCTGTACATACTTTATCTCCAAATAAGCATTTTTAGGTATTTGGGTACTCTAGTAAAAATTCATAGTGATTCTATTATCTTGACTGTGTCTATTAGTCTTGGATATCTGAGTATATCTTTGTGATCGTAGCAACATAACTGTTATTTTTCTTTGGGAGGCTTGGCAGGATCATATAAATATTTTGATTGCTTTTTACCAGGCAGAGTTATAGAAACGCAATCCAAAGTGCCCTCAGTATACAGTGGTAGAAATCAGGACTTATCATTTTAAAGATCATGCATATTTAAATAGGCACATTATTTGGAATATAGATGATTATAGGAAATAATTCATGTTTTAATCTCAGGAATAAGTACTTTAAGAAATATCACAAAGAGGGTAAAAAGGTTTCTGATGAGTGGAGAGATAATTGTCTCTCTAGGTTGAGCTAGACTTCTTCCATGGAAGATTGGCCACGTCTTTCAGGGCTCAGGACTGATGACACATTGTGATGATTAATTTTGATGTCAACTTAACTGGGCCACGAGATGCTCATATTTAGTCATTCATTATTCTGGATGTATCTGCGAGGACTGTTTTTTTTTTGATTACTTCGTCATTAGAATTGGTAGGCTGAACAACGCATATTGCCTTCCCTAATATAGTGGCCTCATTCAGCCAGTTGAAGGCCTGAATAGACTAAAAAGGTAGATTTTTTTTTTTAGTAAAAGCAAACTTTTCCTATCTGACTGCTATGAGGTGGAACATTGGTATTTTCTTGCCTTTGGACTTAAACTGAAACTTGGGCTTTTTCTGAGTTTTTATCCTACCATCATGTTTATTGGAACAACACAATTGATTCAGCTTGTCAACTGCAGATCTTGAACTTGTCAGCCTCTGTCTCTGTCCCTTTTCCTGTCTCTCTCTCATATATATATGTATTATATATATATATGTTGTTTATGCTCCCCAAATGAATATCAAAATAAGAAAAGAATAAAGGAATTAACAGGAAATAATTTATTGTGACCTTTGTTTTAAGGCAAGTTATCATCATAGACAATAACTAATTGAATCATCATCATAAGAAGACTTACGTGGTCATTATTATTGAACCAATAATAAAATGAGGAAATAAAGCCATAGGGTCTAGGAAACTTTCTTAAAATTACTCAGCAATTAATAAAAGGTGGACAATTAAATAATAAAATATGATTTGTCCTAATCTGTAGTCATTATTTCTAAATTTTTCAGTGTGCCTGTCTACATTTTATTTTTATATATACACGAAACAATCAGATAATTATGTTAAATGTACAGATATTAGAAAAATATTACCATCAAATGGGGCGGTTCAAATCAATGTTTCATAAATGTAAAAAAAGTTTTCAAATGGAAGCAATTTAATCAGATCCCATGATAGTTTTATTTTTAATATAAAAATACAAATTTGAAAGGAAGCATAAGTATAGTTTATTTATAATATCATGAACCTTTATAATGTTCTGGCTTTATTATGTAAGCAAATAATCTTAGGACTGGTATATAACACTTTTTGTACCTTTGTCTCCTAACCTGTAAAATTGAGGTTAAAAACAAAATCTACCTCAAAGACTAACGTGAGCTTCAGAAGAACTGTGTATGTTTAACATTTACAAAATGTCTTTCACACTCAGTTCCCAACAAATATTGATTACTATTTTTAATACCTTTTTGTCATTAATTGTTATTATTCTTAACAGTTTTTTGTCAAAACCTTTTATATAAAATGTCAAACCATTTTTATAATTGCAATAGGACCTCTGTAAGTTGACCACCAAAGGGATAGTAACAAACTGTTCAACATATGGAGGTGGTCACCGAAAGGAACTAGGCCTCCTGTACTGATGTGCGAACGTGGTGCATGTCGGGTGTATGAAAATTAGGTCTACGTAAGAAGGTCGTGTAGTAAGAAGGTCAACTACAGAGTAGTTGAGGTCAACTACGGAGTAGTTAAGGTCAACTCTTAAACATCTCCATATTTGATGAGGAGATTTCTATTTGCCTTCCGTAGGCTCAACTGTTCAATCTATGGAATTTTCAATATTTAAATATTTTAAACTTTTCTTTTTAAACTTTCTTTTCTTTTCTTTTTATTTTTTTTTTGCAGTTTTTGGCCGGGGCTGGGTTTGAACCCACCACCTCCAGTATATGAGGCTGGTGCCCTACTGCTTTGAGCCACAGGCACTGCCCTAAACTTTTCTTTACAGTAGATCTGGCACTAGCTTATTTTTTCTTTTACTTTCCTGAAAAAAATTGGACTAAAATTTGTTTGGCAAAAAATCCAAAAAAACAAAAACATGTGTAAATTGTGTTGACATACTTTTTCCTTATTTATAAATTATATGTATTTTAGAATCATCACCTTATTGATTACTTTAAGAGCTCCAAATATTTCACAATCCCTAATGGATTCAGTGCAAATAAAACCAATGTCAAATTATTCCACCCACTCTTTTTTAAACTCTATTTTGTATGATCTACAAAGCCAAGGAAATCAGATGCATGATTACATGGGAAAGCAGATGTGCTGACCCCAGTTGAGACAACCCAGGGTCATTTGGACTTCTCTTGTAAGCATGGACCTTACTGAAGCTGCATTTCTGCAGGCCAAAGCCAATGTCTTTTTCCCCCTCAAGGGCACAAATTGTTATATGAAACTCTTACACATATAAAACTGAATTTTAAAATGGAAGAAAATTGAGGACAGCATGAGAGAATGAATCACCCCCCAGAGATTCATAAGATATTAGTAATTCACTATTTTTAAAAATGTTATTACTTTTTACTTTTTATTGTCAAGACACAGAGGAAGATATAAAATTTTATGAAAAATTCATATGCCATTTATAAAAATAGAATCCTCAGCTCTATCTAAATAAAATCATTAGGTTATCATTGAATTATATGAATTATTTGGATTTTTTTTGCTAAAATTAAAAAGTCATAAAGAAAATGTAGTCAAATGAAAACTTCAGATTATTGAAGAAAGTGTCTAAAAAATACTTCCAGCCCTTATTTAATTCTTCTGCTGCTAAATCTCTTAATATCAAAGTCAAAGCGTGATTTTTATTGCACATATGACTGTTCTTCAAAAAGAAATCATAACATTTACTACCATCCAGTTTTCTTTGTAGGAATATGAGGTTACATGAAGCTTCTATCTTTACGTATTCCTTGCAGGCCTTTTCAAGAAGACCCACTTTCAGCTTTGAGAATCAATTTTCTCACCAGTATCATGGCTTGCTCACACTGAACTACATAAAATTTTTTTACTCATCTTTCTGGATTGGGTTATTAACTAATTTGTTCTACTGCATTCTGAACACTTTTTAAAATGATGCATATCATTTAAAAGGACAATACAAGACGTCAGTTTCCAGCTGGAGAAACTTAACTTCATGACAGCCAGATTACCACGTATTACTTCCTACCTGAAACGTTTCCCAACAATTTTGTAGTTGATCTCTCCAAAACAGAAACAAGCCACGGAAACAACAATGTCATCAATTGCTTGAAAGCGCTTAAATTTGGTAAATATAATAATTGAAGTTTCCTGATATTTGGCGAGTATTGCATTGGTTTCAGTTCTCTGTAACACAGATGCTACTGATCACAATGTAATTGTCAGGAGAAGAAAAGAAAATCGGCCAGCTAGATCCTATGAGCTTATTAGCATAAGGGAAATCTACACTTGTGAACACAGACAAAACCTAGCTTTGGAGAACACAATAAATGTGATTGGCACAAACTGTTTGACCCTTAGTTCCAGGGGGAGATTCTTGTGGTTCCATTCTTCCTTTAGAATCCTAGTGTGAAATGAAGGCAGAATGCTACCATTCTAACTTTTCCATTTCTCTTCTCTCCTCTATTAGTCAGCTTATAAAGCTTTTACTGCTAGTTCTAAGATCCTACTTGTGTGATAAAGAAGTAAATGTTGCCATTGGAAACTTTAGTTTGGTCCATTTACTGTCTGCAGAATGACAACAAAAAGAAGCGAAAAAGAAACTTACTTTGTTAAATGTTTTAAAGAATGACCAAAATGGTGAAAAACAATTTAACAAATAGAATCTGTGAATCAAGTAGCCAGCACCTTTCCTTATATAATCAATATCATTTCCTCTATCAGTATAAAAAATACACAGAAACTAAAATTGCCCTTTTTACATTGTAAAAACAACTTATTTGCATCTATCTCTGTGTTTTACTGAGTAGATTCACTTTTATACCAGCTACACAGTGATGCATCTCGGATGAAGTTACAACTATACTTCAGCCTCAAGCAACAAAATTCAGAGCAAGTGCTTGTCTGTCTGAATTTTTCTTTTTTTTTTGCACAGATTAGTATCATAAAATAAGTAGTTAAGATATATTTAAAACTGACTGCATATCAGATTCTGTTGTGTTTTGAAGTGCCATTAACTCATTTGGTCTGTCCATTAAACCCATGAGGTAGGAATAAACATCACCCCCATTCTATAGATAAGAACACTGAGTGAGGTTAAGGCCTGCACAGCTAACAAATGGTCAAATTTCAATGCAAAACCAGACAGTCTGGCTCCAATGTCCATTCTCTTACCTACCATGTAAAACACACCAATGTAAACCGTTTGGTTTGAAGACAGTATGGTTCTACGGGAGTGGTTTGAACTCAGTTTTATACAGATAAGCTGTTTGCTCTTAATTCCTCCATTGTGCTGGGACTCAGGGATTTACACACACACACACACACGCACATATCACATGAGGGAACATTTTGAGATTTTTTTTAATGATTATTTTTCTAGCATTCATTCTGATGATCTCTGCTTAGCTACTCTGCTGTGTGGAGACCTCCTTAGAGTACTAAAAGTGTCATAACTGAAACTCTCTGGACAAACAATTTCTCTCTACTTTTTCTCTGTACCCATTCATATTAAATGTGCTCCATTCCTTCTGTGTGCTACTATTTACCAAGTCCCTCTTCACAGGGTCCCATTTACAGATAGTTACATTTTCTAAATTCTGTGTGCAATGAGAAAGAAAAATTATGCCAGACATACTAAGCCACATTCTTTTTTGAGGAATCCATGCACGTAATCTTTTTTTACATCACAAAGAGGAAAATGAGCTCCATGCAAGTATATCACCTACAAATGAGGAGGTATAAGATGTAATAATCATATTCCAAAACAATTATCGGAGAAATCAAGAGTACCAGGAAAACAAAGTAAATAATAATCATTTAATAAAGCTATCTCCTTTTTAGGTTTATTGTAAAAATCTGTAAGAGTTAAATAGCCTGCCTCCTCACCCACTAGGAGGACTCAGTTTTAATAAAACAAATATAAAATTGAAAAAAAATAAATAAATATTTGTATTTTGAAGGACTATTAATGACTTTCTTAATATTAATCTTGTGTGGATAAACTGCACATTCATCCACTAATTCTTTACCCCATTGATTGCCAATTTTTTCAAAACCAATGAAGAAGAAGAAAAATAGAAATTTTCAATGGGCACAGTGTTGCTAGAATTGTTCCTTCTTCCCTACACCTCCATGTCTAACTCTCTCAGGTAAATGAGCTGGGCAATCACAGGGCTCAGATTGCTTGTTTATCATCTCTCAGAAATCACTGTTCTTCACTGATTAATGCCCAATGTTTTATGTTTCAAATGGGAGAAAAAAATTAAGTTTGTGTTAATCTATTTTGACTGAAAAAGTCAACTCTATTATGTTCTATACTTCAAAATTATTCTAAATTATTAAAACTGAAAACCCATAGGGACAAAACATACTGGGAAAGAGGTAATAGTTCAAAAGAATATTAATCATATGTAGAATATGGAAAAAAGATGGGAATAAATGGTATATAATTTAGTTGATGAGGAAGCTGGGACCAAGGTATTTGTGTTGTAGGCAGCCATTCAGAATCAAAACAACTAAACATTCCTGAATGTTTCAGGAATTCTGAGGTTTTTTGGTTTTTTTGTCAGACTGAATGCTTTATTTTAAGGCAAATCTCTGGTGTAAAAAATAAGGTGGTGTTAATGGTAGTTCAACATATCATCACAAGTAACAGGAAGAAAAACTCCTATCCAAGAGATCTAATTCTCTTCTGGGGCATCATCATTCATGAGACTGAAAGGAGCTGAATTTCCAAACTTTTGTTAAGTTCACATTTTTTGTTTTCTTCAGAGAAAAAGATCCTGGGCCGAAAAGTGCTGGGTTCCCAGAGGCAAAACTAAGGGCTGGGGCAGCTGTTCTGGCAGGAGCTCCTGAGAGAAATCAGCTCTGGAGCTGTAGAATCTACAATTGGCTTGGAAGGGATGACAGCTGAGCCTGCTCTCTGGATGGAAGGTTGTTCATTTTTATGGCCTCAAATAGAAGAAATAGATGGTATTCTTCAATTAAAAAACTTGTACATCCACATATTTTACTTGGCATCTTAATAAACAAACAGCTTCTACTTTCTTTTTCCAGCAGATTAGATTTATGTCTGAAATGGTTGAATTAGACAATTTCTAAATTTTTGCACATGAAAGATTAAGTAATACTCTCATAAAAAACTACCATGTTCCCACAACGTTGGCAATCAGGCTTTTAGACCTCAAATGAGATCCTGAACTTCTCTAATACAACTGTCTTTTAGGCATCCTGTAAGTTATGCTATTTGTGTTTCCATTTCAGTTTGCCTCAAAGTACTTTTTTGCACTTTTAATTTCTTCCTTAATCCATTAGTTGTTCAGGTGTATGTTGTTTAATTGTCAAGTGTGTGAGAACTTTCCAAAATTCTTCCTGTTACTGGTCTCAAATTTCATATGATTTTTGTCAGAAAAAATTCTTGATATGATTTAAATGTTCCTAAATTTGTTAAGACTTGTTTTATGCTCTAACATGGGATCTCTCCATGAGAATGTTCCATATTCATTTGAGAGGAATGTGTATTCATCTGCCATTGGATGAAATGGTCTATGTGTTAGGCTCATTTTACCTAAAGTGGAGTTTAAATTCTTGTTTCCTCATTAATCTTCTATCTAGATAATCTATGCATTTCAGAAAGTAGGGTATTGAATTCCCCTGCTGTTACTGGATCACAGTCTATCTTTCCCTTCAGATCTATTAACATTTGCTTTACATATTTAAGGGCTCCAATGTTGGATATATCTACATTTACAATTGTTATATCCTCTTAACTTATTGACTTTTTATCAGTATATAATGACCTTCTTTGACATGACTCATCTTAGAGTTTATTTTATCTAAGTATAGCAATATAGCAATTCCTCCTCCTTCATGGTATCCATTAACATGCCAATTTTTTTCATCCTATATTTTCAGTTTATTTTTAAGGTAACATGAGCCTCAAAAATTGAAGGTCGATTTTGCCACAGGATGGCAAACTAGAAGCGTATCCTTACAAGTCCACTCCCAGCAAGGCAGGGGGGAAAAAGGGCCCTAATTATCTCCAGCAGGGGAAACTACCTGCAGTCATCACTATGGGGGCACACAGGCAGTGGTGGACTACAGGAGCCACTGAGGAAGTCATGAGGTGAGGACAGCCAGCAGGGAGGATGGGAATGGGTGGGGAGCAGCTGGCCAGCCCTCACACGGAGCACTGGAGATGGGAAGGTGCTGTCCTGCAGATTTCTAATCTTGGGCTGGATTGCATTGGAACCTGCCATGGAGGTCTCAGACAAGTGGGTGGACTTGGTGTTCAGCACCAGTTTGAACACCTGGTGTCGAGGATCTCCCACCAGTTGGCTGCTCCCTGGGCTGCCATTGTGGGAAGTCCTGTGGGAGTATGGCCCCCAGGGTCCTAGGACACAGCCATCTCTGGCATGCCTGATGAGCTTGGGCATTCTTTCTCGGGGTGAGCTGAGCAGCTCCCAGGAATTGTTGTTGGGGGCACTGGGAGACATGCCTCCTAAGATTTCTGGAAAGAGCTTTAAGACCTCAGCCCACGTAGACTTAATAGGCACTGACGGAGAGCAACTATGTCAGAAGACAAGACCCAACCTCTTTGAAAACTAAAGAGTAGTAGTTTCTAGTATGTATTTTCCATTTCCTAATACCATGATGTCAACGTTTGTGTGTGTGTGTGTGTTTTCTTTCTTCTTTTTTTGTTGCTGGGGTTGTTATTGTTTTTTGTTTGGGTGAGTTTTTCTTTTTTTCTGCTTATTTATTTTGTTTTTCTTTCATTGTATTCTTACCCCTTTTATTTTATACTCTCTTCTTTATTAATCTCCATTTTTCTCTTTCTTGGTTGAGATTTTTCTACTTTGCTAATCTTTCCCACATGAATTTCTCATAAAACAGCTAAGACATCCCTTGTTTTTTCTTTTTTTATCTTATATAATTGTATTTTTAATCTTATTTACCTCTTTTTAGTTTGTCCTCTTTTCTCTGAGTGCTGGCATTGGTCTGACTGGGAGGTCGTGGCAGTCATGTTGCTCCAGGAGATCATGAGGTCACGGTCCCGGGTGTCTTTGTAGCTTTGGCATTTGGAAAGTAAGTACTGGCAGGTCTGCACTGTGACATACTGCTAAATTTTTCCTTATTTTATTTTATTTTACTTTATTTTATGTTTTTCTCTTTCTCTTCCTATAATTGGTGGAGGTGCAGAAAGCTTTTGCCCAGATTGGCAAGGAGCTCAAGATTGCAAAGGACCAACCCAGCCCAACACTCCAAAGTCTTGCAGTTGCACGTGTGGCCTAGCACCCAGCCAACCAACACCATATCTCCTGTTGCTCTCTTTCTACCCTTCTGTCCTTCCTCTCTCCTTTTCTCCATTTCTTTTCTTTTACCCCTCCTTTCCCCCCTTCTTTCTTACTCTCTTTTTCTCTTCTTTCTCACTGCTTACTTTTTACTCTTCTCTTCTTTTTTGCTTTATACCAAGAGGCCACTTCAATGCCTATGCTCTGAGACAAGGTAACTCACAGCCAAGGAGGCAGTGAGAAGAAGAAGAGGAAGAAAGTGAAAAAGAATAAAACACACATAGAGAGGAACCATCAGAGAAATTTTGGCACCACAAAAAAAACAAAACCAAGTAACCCTCCCAAGGCACCAAGAGACAGCTACTTCAGAGAACTCCACCTATAAAGAAGTAATCTAAATGAAAGAAAATAACTTAAAACATGGATGGTAAAGGTAATAAAGGGAATTGATGAGAAAGTGGAAAACAGAACCAAAAAATGGATGGAATTCGTTAAGTATATAGAAAGAAAATGGAAAAGCTTAAGGAAGTGACGGAATCTATTAGGGAACTTAAAGATGCAGTAGAAAATATCAATAATAGATTAGACCATGGAGAAAAAAGAATCTCAGAGGTAGAGGATAAAGTTCATGAGCTAAACCAGATTGTTAGGGAGGCATAAAAGAAGAGAGAGAAAGCATAACATTCACTCAGAGATTCACAGGACTTCCTGAAGTATTCAAACACATGAATTATATGGATCCCTGAAGGGTAAAAAGAATGTCTCAAAGGAATGGAAACTCTACTGGAAGATATCATAAATGAAAGCTTCCCAAGTTTTACTAACGTTTCCAAAACTCTCTTTTCAGAGGATCATCTCAACACAAACAGAGCATCTCACAGGCATATTGTAATGAACCTGTCCAAAGTCAAGATGACAGAAAATTCTGAAAGCAGCCAGCAATAAGTGCCACCTGATCTATAGGGGCAGATCCTTTGGGGTGACAGTAGAGTTCTTGCCTTAAATAAAACAATTTTCAGCCCAGAATTCTGTATCCTGCTAAACGAAGCTTCAAATTAACAGAGAAAACAAATCTTTTGCTGATATGCAAACATTGAGAAAATTCACCACATCAAGACCACATCTGCAGGAAATACTTAAACCTATTCTTAACACTGAGCATCACATTAGACCACTAGCAAACTAAACACCCAGAAACTAAAGGACAACACCTAGTTTCCACAATTGCACAGATGATAAAATTAAGCAGTAGTTTAAACTGTTTAAACTGTGATTTTCAGTTTTAGTTCGGTCGGCCTGAGACTACGCATAGTATGAATTCAATGTATTTTTTACTTTGCTGAGACTTCATTGTCTAAAATATGATCAATCTTGGAAAATGTCATTTGCTAATGAGAAAAGTGTATTTATTAGTTTGAGTAGAATGTTCTGTAAATGTCTGTTAGGCCCATTTGCTTTGGAGTCTTACGTTCAATATCTCCTTAATAATTTTCTGCTGTGGTGATCTATCCTGTCAAGGAAGTGTTGAAGTCCCCAACAATTAAGATGCTACTATTTATTTCTTTGCTGAGATCTAGTTGAATGTATGATTGTTACATTTTCTTGTTGAGTTGCTCCCTTTACCACTTTATGATGATCGTCTTTGTCTTTTTGTTAACTACTGTTGTTTTAAAGTCTATTTTATCCAATATGTGAATGCCTACATCTGCTCTTTTTTGGTTTCCATTTGTATGGGCAATTTTTTTTTCATTCTGCTATTGTGAGTCTGTGTGAATCCTTGTGTTTGAAGACAGTAAATCTTGTTTGTTTGCTTGTTTGTTTTTTAATCCATTCACCTAGTTTATTTCTTTTAAGTAGGGCATTCAGACTGTTCACAATGAGTGTTAGTTTTGATATGTAGGATGCTGTTTTGTTTAACATGGTGGATGATAGCTTACTATTTTGTCTACCTTGTGTGCTATTGTTTCATAAACTCTTACCATTTGCTTGCCTGAAAAAGATTTTATTTCTTCATCATTTAAGAAACTTAGTTTATCCAGAAACAAAATTTTTGGCAGATATCCTGTTTAAGGAGACTGAAGATAGAACCCCATTCCTTTCTGGCTTGTAAGATTTTTCTTCTAAAGTCTGATGCTCAACTGATGGGTTTTCCTTTGCATGTTACTTGATGTTTTCACCTTGCTGCTTGTAAGACTTCTTCCTTCTTGGTGATTCTGACCAGTCTGAGGTCTATATGCCTTGATGATGCCCTTTTGCAATGAATTTCCCAGGTATTTCTCTGAGCTCCTTATATCTGAATGCCTAAGTTTCTAGCAAAACCAGAAATGTTTTCCTTAATTATTCTCTCACATAAATGTTCCCAAGCCTTTTGCTTTTCTCTCTTCATCCTTGGGGATGCCTAAAATTCTTCCAACTGAACATTTTACATAATCCCATATTTTTCAAAGACCTTTCTGTTATTCTTTATTCTTAATTTTGTCTAGCTGGATAAAAATCAAAAGAGTTGCCTTTAAGCTCTGAAATTCTGTCTGTGATAGGTCTAGACTATTTTTAAAACTTTCCACAATGTTGTGTGTTTCCCTAAATTAATTTTTATTTCCTGACATTCTATTTTTTAAAAATATATCTATCTCTTTAGTATATGGTTCCTTCATTTCCTGAATTTTTTTTTACTGGTTTCTTTGTATATGTCTCCCCCTTTTTCTTAAATGTCACTAAGTTTTCTTACAATCTATATTGGGAATTCTTTATCTGTTTTTTCACTCCAAGCACTTTGGAGGCCTGAGGTGGGAGGATCACTTGAAGCCAAGATTTTTGAAACCAGCTTGAGCAACATAACCATGACTGACTCTTCAACTAGAAAAATTAACCAGGTGTAGTGGTGTGTGCCACCTACTCAGGAGGCTGAGGCAAAAGGCCACTTGAGGCCAGAAGTTTTACGTTATAGTCAGTTATAATTGTGTCACTAAATTCCAGCCTAGGTAATAGAGTGAGACCCTGTCTCTAAGAAAAAGAAAAACAATGTTAATTTACCCATAAAAGTAGTAATATAAATACCCTGGGTAAATGATAGAAAGAGAAATTTTAATATGATGTTTGATGTAAGGTAGTTAAATCATTGTTTTCTATATTGGGAGATCAATAGATGACATGCAAACATTTTAAAAAGATAAGATATCACACACATATTACTGTTCATATGTAGCCAAACACTCAAATTAACAATGTAAATACTAAGTCTGTTTCTTCATTTATTGGAAATAAACTCCTTCTCTGGTAAGTATTTTGGGCTGCCTGTCCTTACAAAATTTAGTCAAGTCAGTAATTCGCCATAAAGTCTTTCTCAGAACTAAGGGACAATTGATACTACAGAGTTAAGCTCTTAACCACATTTGAGTTATTTTATTTATACTATTCATATTATTTTTATATCCTAAATTATAGAGTAGCTCCTTGAAAGCACAGATGATGTTTGTCTTTTAAAACTTGCTTTGATTGTGTTTCTCGCCTAAATCTAGTGTACCCAGGACGTGGACATCTGCTGACTAACTTGTTGCAAGGTTGGGATCCTGAGTCATGGGGAGGAAAAAGGGCAATGTTCAGGGATTATGGTATTTAAGTCTCCCCTATACAGCACTCAGGCAGAGAATTATAGGCAGGTTGGATAACTCAAATCTACAAACATCCTGAAATAGGAGAACACTGAAGGCTATTCAAGCTTGAGGTATGAGTTACACATTTGGGAGCCAATCATACCTTATCCTTATGAAACATTTTATAACAGACTTTTTTAGCTGTCCATACCCTTTGAAGTGAGCAATCATAACAGACTTTTGAAATTGGTCTGTTGTTACAATTATCTGGATACTTCATTAAAACCATAAACAATTTATTTATGTATTTCATTACATGGGATTTTACCAAAAAGGGCATTGTTTTACTCTTTTTCTATCAATCAGAGACAAAACAAAAACTGTATGTTTAAACAGATTCATTTCCTGATCAGTTCAAAGTAATTTTCTCCCTAATCCTTTTTTTGTAAATCCTTGCATAAATTATTGAGGAGGTAGATTTACTGAAATCAGAAAGTATTTGGCCATGGCAAACTGCCCTCTGGCAAATAAGAATATTGTTGCCAAGGGACACTTTAAGAGGCCTTTCTTCTTGCATTTGTGCTGCTGTGTAAAGTTATTCTATTTAAAAGCTTGTGTTTTTCTCTCACTTTCTCTTTCATATACCAAGCTGTAAATATCTTAATCTCCTTTTAATTTGGCTTTCATTTCACATGATTGCCTAGTGTGATCTGAATGGAATTTATTAAGAAGACCTTATAAGACTCTTATTTTTAAAATTCTATTTTCCCTTCTAAATCATGTAAAAAGGAATCTAATGAAAGAGTACAAAAGAACTAAATGCTTCAGTTATTTGTCTCTAGGATAATTATATATCCTTGTGTACCCAGGATAGTAGTGGTTTATGTTTACCTTCCTAACATATACATTAGTGATGTCTTTCTTGAATCCCATGGATTATTATGACCAATCTCCTCATAGAGCAACTAGGAGCTATATCTGTGTATTTTGGCAACAATGTGGCAGGAATCTATCTCAGAGCAACAAAAATCCAAATGATGGTGAACAGGAAGGACAAAAATCCTGCCCTTTTTCTTACGTTTATACTGGATAGTAATGTCAACGTGGCTATGTCTGCTCTTTGGTTTATTACTTGTATTTATTTATCCAAGTATCAGCTTATAAATATAATTTTTTTAAAAAGGGGGACTAATGCACAGGAACTACTCGAATCATTGAGTTCTATTTAACAGAAAGAGACATGGAAGCATTTTGTATTATGATTCTCATGTTTATCTGTAAAGGCTCTTCAACTAAATGACTGAGAAAGACAACTGTGAGAATATTTTGAGTCCCGTGGAATGTACAATATAACGCAGATAAATGCTACCTAGACTAGGAAATAGGAACTGTGCCTACCATAAAAAAATCAGAAGATTAAGATATAATTTACTAAATGAATTAAAATAGACAGCAAATGCCACCACCATCATGACCCATAGTTCTGGGTCAAAGGGAAGGCAGGTAAAATAAAAGGGCAATGGTAGTGGTGATGCAATCAATATTAGCATACCTCTACTTTGACTAGAAATGTGCTCATGAGCCTATTATGGAAAGTACCGGACCTCTCTAACTTTGTAACAAAGCATAAGTTGGAAAAAGTAGCCTAAACTCTTCTAAAGCAGGATGAAAAAAATGCTTTTATAAAATTATGCCAGATAATAAATGAAGTCATAAGTTCTCAATTTTCTTCAAGTTTCTCTAAAATTTCCCACTGTCATTCCACAGCTTTTCATTGACTTGGCTCAGCAAAAATACTTTTCCATAATAAATACTGAGTCTTAACCTTTATGGTGAATTTTAGTTATGCTTTATATTTTAACTATACAATTTTTTTGACCTAGATTTATAGAATTTCCATCTAAGATGCTTTGTGATTACTTCATCAAATAAATAGGTGATACTATGCCTGGGGAATGCAAAATGATTTCTAGAAAGGCAAGTATCCTGAGACTTCATCACTATGCATATAATCCACCAGTTTCAATTATCCATGCCACTGGTTTGCTACTTCAGCATGACTAATAAAAAGTTATTTTTATTGTTGTTTCTTATTATTTCTCTATTGAATTACAACTATGAACAATTCACACCATGTCTAATTACAACTGTCATTGATTTATTTGAAACTGATGAAATAGAATCACCACACTTTGGTTAATGTTTTAGCTTTGAAATTAAATATGCATAGTATTTTTTTCAGGACTTGAAATACACCTCTTACACATCACTGATATTTTTTATCATTTTAACAGAATCATGCTCTGTGGAGAACGACTTAAGACGCTTATTTACTACACGTGGCAGACACTGCTCATTGGCTACCAAGCAGCCGCTCCATGCTTCACTTTCAGCTTATAGCAATTGAAGTGGGTGGTGAGCGGAAATTCTGTAATCATCGGAAGTGAAGATTCTTGCCCAGCCCCGTTGTTACATCTGGGGAATAGGAGTCTAATTCGACTCTGGAAATTCCAGTTCTTTTAACCAAACCTTATCTAAAGAAAAATCTGCTCCCTGTGTGTCCTTATCCAAAAGAGCAGGGCAAATATTCATGAGAAGAAAATATTTTGCTTCCTATACCCTATTTCCTTTGTGGAGATGCTGCAGGTATAATAACCAAATTGCAAACATAAGGCAAAAGTCACTGGGTTAAGAGAACAATACACTGTGATGCCAGAATATGGAGAAAAAGTCTGGGTGCCTAATAGCGTCATGGAGCTGCTGAACCATATCTGTATTTTTTCATACTTGTATAGGTACCCTTATGATTTGAGGCATGTTTAGTATTGTTTTTGTTATTTGCTGTTGGAAGACTTCTTCACAGATATATTAAATAAGTTGTTTTTCTGCATTAATTTCAGAAAGTGCTATTTAAAATGCTCTTTTTGGCTCTATTCATGGATGGTTAACCTCGATCTTTTTTTTTTTTTGCAGTTTTTGGCCAGGGCTGGGTTTGAACCCACCACCTCCAGCATATGGAGCTGGTGCCCTACTCCTTTGAGCCACAGGCACTGCCTTGATCTTTTGATCTTAATACATAGCCAGCAGCTTTTGGTTCAACTTTTATCTAAGCTCTCAAACAACCTCATCAACATGCTAGGAAAATATGATTCAATTGTCTTTTACTCAGCTATTCAGTCTCAAGTAAATGTTGCAGGCAGATTCCACACTATTGCTCCTTGATTCCACGGACCATGTCTGGGATTCTCCTCTAGAGCGAACTTCTCTACTACTGCATATTGGTCAGGTCTTTGGGCTACTTTCACGTCTCTACTGACATTTACTATGATAATATTGAGAACTGAGCGAGTTAGTGAATTTGGGGGTTGTGTGATTTTCTTATCTCTAAAATGGAGATGATTCTGCTATACACTAAAGTGAAAATGAAATAAATACAGGCTTATCTCTGTGTCTGGTAGTATAACCTGAAAAATCTGATAGTGTGTGTGAGTGTTGGTCTTCTAGACTTGACCACGTGGAGGTGCAGAGGGATTTAGTAAATTCTCCAAGTTCACAAAGACAGGAATACCAGAACTGGTGATATTTAAGCCATGGATCTCTGCAAACTGGATTTTTATTCTTTTTAGTATGCTACCCAATTTTTCTGTTTATTGCTAGTGAGATCATCCTTTTCTCTTATTTCTGGAAGCAATTCTGCAAGGATAGCCCTGTTGGCACTTTTTTATCTCTCTCCTCACTCTTCCCCAGGGATGTGGAAGGTTGTGATGAAT
The DNA here is from genome assembly GCA_963574655.1 of Perodicticus potto. NCBI lineage: Eukaryota > Metazoa > Chordata > Mammalia > Primates > Lorisidae > Perodicticus > Perodicticus potto. The sequence continues at coordinate 2,622 of CAUYRH010083860.1, read as the reverse complement.
TAGTATCACTTCTCTCAGCTTCCTGGTGATAAAATTTGGAGAATGTTGAAATTTTGAGAATACTGTATTAGAATCTTACACAGTCATTTGCATTGCCAGGTTGTTGAAACAAAGTAATAGTATATTGAACATTTAGACAAAGTGAGTTTTAGTAGGCTGGGAACCTGAAGTCCTGTGATTTAAAATTAATCTTATTGAGGGAGAGAAAGATGGCGGCAGAGTAGCAGCTTCTGTGCAGCCAGGCACAGTGAGAGTGGGGAGAGAGCACCCCAGGCATCTCTGGCCGGTGGGTTTGGCCCAAAGTCTTCCCTTTGGTGATATAGGAGGTCAGTGAGAGACTTCTGGACCCCACTAGGAGGACAGAAGCAGTGGAAAACTGGAAAGTGGTGAGTGCGTTTGTTCGGTTGGAGGCTGCCTACAGCTGTAACTACAGCAACGGTAAGATTGCAAGCAGGAAAAGCCTTACCTGGGGGCTGTTTTGGTTCTTCTGGACTTGGACACTCGATTGAACTGTAGTGGGAGATCTTGGGCCAGTATGCAGATGACTTTGGGTGTTGTCTAGGGCCCCAGACTGAGCCCCTGAGCTGGAAAGGAGCTAATATTGTTCAGCTGTGGGCTGCCTCTACGTGTTGCAGCACTGGGATTCTCCTGGAGACCTGGGGTGAGTCATCTATTGACTGAGCTGCCCAAAACAGGGACTGTGCCACTGGGGAAGTGCAGAGATCCAAGTGTTTGGCAGATTGACAGCCGTGGACCTCAGAGACATAGGGTGAGACTGGATTTGGCACACTTGATAAGCAGGCAGCCACGCCAGGAGAGATCCCAGGGATAAGTGCTATCCCTGGAAAGCTTCTGCTTGGCCAAGGTTTATGGCTTAGAGTGTCTTTTGAGTGGACTGAGGAGTTATTTGGGCTCCAAAACTCGCAGGATCTGAATAATCAGCAGAGGCCTCCAGCTCCCACCTTTGTATAGCTGTATCACATTATGATTAACATTTCATACCTCAGAAGATCACCTGCTGCCCAGTCAATACTTAGAAAGATACATATACTTCTTGGTTTGTTAGTTGTGTGGTTTTTATTTTTGTTTTTTGTTTTTTTGTTTTTTTAATTTTAACATTTTTCCTTGACATTTTTTTTCTTTTTTTTCACCATTCTAGTTTAAATACAATCTTCCTTTTTTGCCTTCTTCAACGAGTAGAATTTCATTTTTGCTAGTGTTTTTGTCCCTAGTATTTCCCCCCCCATAATTCTATCTCATAAGGGTTTTTGTTTGTTTCTTTCAGTTTGATTTACAGTATTTTTTTCTTTCCTCTCTACCTGGTGGAGGTGGGGTACTGTGTCTGAGCTGGCTGGCTAAGAGCTGTTGACCTCAAGGGAATCACCCAACCCAGCACCCCCACAGGTAGGGGGTCTCTAAGCTTGGGCCCTAGTACCTTACCACACACCTATATTTCTCCTGTTTCTCTCTTTCAGTGTCTCTCTTCTTTTTCTCAATATTTCTTTTTACTCACCCCCTCTTCTCTCTCTCTCTTTTTTTCCTTTTTCTCTTCTTTAAATCCCTTTCCCCTTCTTGCTCTTTAATCTTTTCATCCTTCTGGTCTTGCACCAGAAGGACTCATTAAAACATTTGGCCAGAGCCACAGTAACTTAAAGAGCAAAAAGAAGTGAAAGGAAAATTAGGGTAAGGAAACAGATATAAGAAAGCACTCATAAGGAAGAATCAGCAGAAAAATTCTGGCAACATGAAATCCCAGGCCAGAGTAACACTTCTAGGGATCGTGAGATAGCTACCACAGAAGATTCCTCCTATATAGAAATGTCAGAAATGATAGATGGGGAATTTAAAGTTCAGATAATGAAAACAATAAAGAAAATTGCTGAGAAAGTGGAAAACAATCAAAAAGCAATGAAAGAAATTGATGAGAAAGTGGATAATAACTAAAAGGAAATTCAAAAACAGAATCAAATAAGAGATGAATGATACGAAGAATATAAAAAGGATATAGCAGAGCTGAAGGAGCTGAAGCAGTCAATTAGGGAACTTCAGGATGTAATAGAAAGTATCAACAACTGATTAGACCATGCAGAAGAAAGAATCTCAAGGGTAGAGGATAAGGCTCTTGAGATAACTCAGACAGTTAAAGAGGCCAAAAAGAAGAGGGAGAAAGCAGAACATTCCCTGACAGAATTATGGGACTTTATGAAGTATTCAAACATATGAATTATAGGTATCCCTGAAGGAGAAGAAGAATGCCCCAGAGGAATGGAAGCCATTCTAGAGAATATTGTAAATGAAAATTTCCCAAATATCATCAAAGATTCTGATATAGTCCTCTCAGAAGTATATCAGTCCCCTGGTTGCCTCAACACAATAAGAATTTCTCCAAGGCACATTGTGATGAATTTATCTAAAGTTAAGACAAAAGAAAAGATCTTGCAAGCTTCCAGGAGTTAGAGCCAACTGACCTACAGGGGCAAACTTATCAGGGTTACCACAGACTTCTCTAATGAAACTTTTCAAGCCAGAAGACAATGGTCATCTATCTTTAACCTACTTAAACAGAACAATTTCCAGCCCAGAATTCTATACCCTGCCAAGCTAAGCTTTAAAATTGATGGA